>PVJN01009692.1:0-59937 GCA_004026805.1 Lasiurus borealis | reverse complement strand
GTCTTGCTTAGAATTTGAATTCATTTTCTCTAAGCCCAACGGTGAATAAAGTGTGACTCCAAACTCTTCGAGCATTGTTTGATTGTTTGATTATTTGGTTCTCTGTGACCATTGGTAGTGATAAGTATTAATGGTTTCACCTGGTTTTAGAAGTTTTATAATTCACCACACCTTCCTGATTCCACCAGATACAGAGCATTGTCTTCTTTCCGAAGCAATTTGGCTTTGTAGTGGATGTTGATGGTTGACTTGGATCAACCCATGATTTTGTGCATTTGGGATTCTCAAAATAAATCCACTTTTCATCACCAGTCACCATTTGATGCAAAAAAAAGACTTTTTTTTTTGTGCTGTTGAAGCAACATTTTACTAATGACTTTTCGGTTTTCCATTTGTCTTTTGTTCAGTTGATGTGGCACTCATTTTCCTTCCTTTAAAATCAATCTCATTGCTTGTAAATGATTGGAAATTGTTTGCTGAGCAACATTTAATCTTTCTGCAAGTTGTTTTTGAGTTTGACATGCATCTTCATCTAATAATGCTTGTAATTGATGGTCTTCAAACTTTTTCAGTTGACCTGGACTTTTTTTGTCTTTCACATTGAAATTATCACTTTTAAAGTTTTAACCTAGCCGTTTACAACTCTCTTGAGATGGGGCATGTTCACCAAAAGCTTCCTAAAGTACATGATAACTTTTAGCAGCACTTTTCTTCAAAATAAAGTAATGAAATAAAACTTCCTGCAAATACTCTTTTTTTTAGCATAAAATTCAACATTTTAAGTGTAAAAATATCTATGATGTTAATACCTTCAGAAAATTTGACATATGAAGTTTTGAAGCTTGCTGTCCATACAACAAAATAGCATACATATCGAATCTCATATATATCAACATATGTGTAACTCCATCTATTGAAAAGATCTGCATTATTAACTGATAGACTTGGTAGGTGGGACCTGTAACATTCACTGAAGGGGGAGACCAACCTGCCACTTGGGCTGGTCCCCTCAGTATAGCAACTGACCCCCCAGAAGCAATGTGGAGGGAAAGATACTTATGGAGTGTCTGGTAGAAAATCATTTTTTGTTAAAAGAAATGTCTTGTCAGAGACGTTTATAAAAAGCTACCACACAGTTTTATCCATGACTAGACTTGAGAGGCAGACTGTTTTAAAATAACGCTACACTCTTCAGAAAGAGAAAAACAAAAATGGCTATGAGATAAGAGTTAAACATGGTGATGGTCAAACTCAATGTCAAATAGTCTGTACTGTTTCTCCCATTAAGTAATCTTATATTTGATTTGACCAGGTGTCTACATTTGGGTTAGAAAAATAGTTCACCATAAGAACACTAGGAGAGCTTTCCCTCCTGAATAAAGTAGTGTGGTGAGCTGGTCCTTGCAGGGAGGCAGAAAGTGTTGATTGACTAGACTTCAGGGCATGTCAAACGTGACATGTGGGACTCTTGGGAATCTTGCGAAGATGCAGGTTCTTGGTGAGACCTGAGCCTGCATTGCTAATAAGTTCCCAACTAATAAAGATGCAAACAATCTGTGGGTGCACCATGAGTTGTAAGGGACCAGAGGACAATAGTACCTTAGTGCTTGTGACCTTTGGTCACTGTTAAATGTTAATAACACTAGCTAGCATGTACTGATGCCAACTATGAGAAATTAAGCCACTGAGCTATTAAGGAACATTGCTAGAAACTGTTTCTAAAGCTCAGGCTCTTTCCACTGTTCCATGCTGGCTCACTGCAGGTTAGGGAAGCACGTGGGAAAGCTCAGACCCTCACAGTCCAACATGATGTCCAGACCTAGCAACCTAAGGAGTGGAGCCCAGGTGCAGCACCTGGCATATTTGCCAAGCAGAACCTTCTAGATCAGTGGTTAGCAACCTGTGGGTTGCGACCCCTTTGGGGGTCAAACAACACTTTCACAGGAGTCGCCTAAGACCATTGGAAAACACAGATACGATTCATAACAGTTGCAAAATTACAGTTATGAAGTAGCAACAAAAATAGTTTTATGGTTGGGGTTACCACAACATGAGGAACTGTATTAAAAGGCCGAGGCATTAGAAAGAGTTGAGAACCACTGTTCTAGATGGATGCTTGGCCTTATTCTAGGATTTTTTAAAGTAGTACCCCTAGCATTTCCAGATACTGATGGATAAGCTAGACTTTCTGCTCAGCCTACCTGACAGTGTAGAAATAGAGTATTAAGGTGAAAGAAAGAATAGAAAATCTCTATGTGATTAAAAGATATAGTTAGGATGATGAACTGCAGGATGGAGCCCTTCACAGTCCCTGATATTGCATGGTCTCCCCAGAAGACTAGTGCAGAGACTTGGCACAGATTTCCAACTTTTCTTCTCCCATTGATAGTTAGTAAAAAGTGGGGCTATGATGAACAAATTCTCCAGAGGAAACTATATTTCAAGCCATTTTGTCTCTGAAAAGCAGCCTGGATCCCAGAAATTTTTGTGAAATGGCTTTATCATCTCTGTCTTTATGTTGATTGGACATGGGTGACTGTGGACTTGCATGATAGCAAAGAAACACAATCAGCTTTTCAAAAGCTGGAAAGCTTCACAAAAGAGTTTTGCTTCCTCCCCCCCCCCCCCCCCCTGCCTCTTTGGCCTCCTTTCTGAATAGTTTCTGTTGTAGAGCTCCAGGTAGAAGCTGCTCCAGGCGAAACTGGGACACCAGGGAAATTTCTCTCTGACATTTTCCCACCTTTTGCACTAGGTTCCTCCACTCCCACCATCCCCTCCACTCCTGGTACTGAATTCCACCCACAGACACCAGTGACTATAATAGCTGCAGGAGAGGAAAGGAACGGGAACAAAGATTTGGATAGGGTAGTGATTTCTCTTTATTAGGATGGGAAATTAGCCATTTTTTAATTGTCACAGAACAAATAAAACCATGACTTATGTTTTGTAATTTATATGACTGGTTTTATATACTCCTAAAATTTTTATCAGATTTCTGATAGTTATGAATTATTTTCCCCTTCTGAAAAGGTGAAGGAGCAGGTTTCCTTTCTGCACAGCTGTGAGCTTCTAGTTCCACATCGTTCTTCCCTGTGCAGTATTGAAATACATTTCTAGATCCAAAATGGAGCCGCATCAGCAAAACAAAACTTAAACAACTTTTATGTCCCTATAAATGCTCCATTTGGCCAGAAACCCACTATATCCAATCAGCAAATTCCAAAACACTAAGTCAACTCAGGGATCTATACTGACTTCCTTCTTCCTTACTCTTAGTCCTCTAAACACTTCCTGCCTTCTACCCCACTTTACAGTTTTCTGAATGGAGACTGTCCACTTCATGATGTATTAAGGAAAGTGTGTTTGTATCTCTTAAGTTGTCTTCTTTGATCATATTTAACAGTAGTAATCAATTACCTAAACTACTTACTAATGAAAATTTGGTCTGTATGGATCCCAAACACTATATGGCTTGTGAGGCTGGAGGACTGTCCTGGGCAAAGGCCTTGACCTGGTGTCAAGGTAGAGACAAGACAGCCCCAGATCATTTGCATCTCTATTCCTTCGTGGGACAATGTAGGAGTCCACTGAGGAAACCTGGAAACTAGAACTGGGTGATCTTACAGAGGCTTCTATGAAGGGAGAGAAAAGTATCTGTGATGAATGCAGTTAATCAACAATGAACCTTTATTGCAACAGCAAACAACTGGAAATAATTACCAATACCGAGGGGAACTGGTAAAAAAAATTCTGAAACTAGTAAATAAATCATGAAGCTACCCTAAGATGATGCCATTAAAATAATGAGTTTAGACTACATGTCCTGTTATGCAAAGGTCTCTGAACATATTGCTATGTGAGGAAAAATAAGAAATACATTATTTGCTTCTGTTTGTTTTTTAAAATCCATAAATATATCATTCAGTATGTACATAGCATTTTCACAGTAATACAAAGAAAGTATTTAAAATAGTTGTCATTCATAAGGGAAGCCGGTATCTTCAATATATACTCTTTTATAACATTCTTGCTATTTATAATAATACAAGTATAATATGCTAATTAGATTGGACAGCTAAATGACCTTCTGAACATCATTCCAGATGTCCTTTCAAACAAAGCCAGGATGGTGGGGGCTGAGGCAGAGGCAGTTAGGCAGGATCAGGCAGGCATACAGAGCTGTTAGGGGCGATCAGGTAGGCAGGCCAGTAGTTAGGAGCCAATGGTTCTGAATTGCAAGAGTGTGCAAGTCAGGCTGAGGGATCCCCTTGCCACCTCGCAAGAATTTTGTACACTGGGCCTCTAGTTAATATTAGTTAACATTTATTGAGTCCTTACCCTAAGTCAGGCAGTGTGCTGCTAGATATGTCATCACATTTAATCATCCTAAAACCTAAAAATAGGATATATTTTATTATCTTTAATTTACCTTTGCATATAAATGAAGACACAGAGATGTCAAGTAGCTTACGTGAGGTCACACAGGTAATAGATGACAGAGTTGCAACTTGAGCTTACCCTCTAAGAGCACTTGCACTTCATCAGTATACAATAGTGCTTCTGTTAATACTTTCTTTTTACAGTTGTGGAAGTAAAGGCACAGGAAAGTTAAGCAGTTAATCCTGGATTCAAATTTAGGTCTCTTCTTGTACTGTTTAAATTGTTACCAAGCAGATACATTAATTTTCAGATTTCAAACATCTTGGCAAACATGGAAGATACAGTGGTAGCTCAAGATATGAGTGCCCTAACATACAAGATTTTTGAGATACGAGCCCTCGAGCGAGCGATTTTTTGCTTTGAAACACGAGCAACATTTGAGATACAAGTAATCGCATGGATCAGCAGGCTGCACACGACCCACCAGTTTACCGCGACTCTGAGCATCTCATAGTTTCCCACGCCTCAGTCAGTGTGCTTGTTTACCTAGTTGTCGAAGCATCTTTTGTTCATTTACATACTTTATCACATTTCTTTTTATAACCATGGGTCCGAAGAAAGCGAGTGGAAAGGTCAGTGCTCAGAAGAGGATGATGTCTATTGAATTAAAGGGTGAAATCATAGAAAAATATGAGCAAGGTGTGCGACTGGCTGACTTGGCGAGGCAGTACAGGTGTAGTACTTCAAAGATATGCACTGTGCTTAAACAGAAGGAGTCGATGAAGGGTATAACGCCAGCTAAGGGCGTTACAATAATTTCTAAGCTCCGTAGCTCTCTTCATGAAAAGATGGAGAATCTACTGATGGTGTGGGTGACGGAGAAGCAGCCTAAAGGAGATACATTAACACAGAGCATCATATGCTAGAAGGTGCAAGCGATTTATGGTGATTTGCTGGAGCAGACCCTGCGCACTTCCACGGAGGAAGCATCGAAAGACTCATTTGATGCCAGTAGAGGCTGGTTTGATAACTTCAGGAAAAGGTCTGGCATTCACTCCATCGTCAGGCATGATGAGGCAGCAAGTTCCGATGTGAAGACAGTTGAGGATTACCTCAAAACTTTTTCCGAAATGATAGAAGCCAAAGGATATATCCCCCAGCAAGTCTTCAACTGTGACGAGTCAGGCCTTTTCTGGAAGAAGATGCCGAATAGGATTTATATAATGGCAGAGGAGAAGGCGATTCCAGGCCACAAACCCATGAAGGAGAGGCTAACTCTCTCACTGTGCGCCAATGTGAGTGGCGACTGCAAGATCAAGCCTCTGCTCGTATACCATTCTGAAAACCCTAGAGTCTTTAAGTCACATAAGATTTTAAAAGATAAACTGCAAGTTATGTGGAGGGCAAACCCGAAGGCATGGGTCACCAGGCAGTTCTTTGTGGAGTGGGTAAACCTGGATTTCGGCCCTTTTGTTAAGAAATATCTACAGGAAAACAACCTAACCATGCAAGCCCTCCTCGTCCTCGACAATGCTCCTGCTCACCCACTGAACCTTGAAGATGAACTCCTCCTCGAAGAGTTCAAGTTTATAAAGGTTGTCTACCTACCTCCCAACACCACTCCTATCCTGCAGCCCATGGATCAGGAGGTGATTTCTAATTTTAAAAAGCTGTACATCAAGCACCTGTTTTGGGGCTGCTTTGAGGTGACGGAGAACACAAACCTCACCCTTTGAGGGTTCTGGAAGAACCACTTTAACATCGTGATATGCCTCAGAATTATTGATCAGGCCTAGCTGGGTGTTACAATGAGGACTTTGACCTCTGCATGGAAGAAGCTGTGGATGAGAGAGATGTGAATGAGCTCATTGAGGAGCACTTTCTGGAACTCACCATGGAGGAGTTACAAGAGTTGCAGTCTCAGCAACATGTGGAGGTTCTCCAAGAAATTGGTTTTGAGGAGGAGATCTCTACAAGTGAGATAAAGGAGATCTTAGGAATGTGGGAGAGGGTGTCACACTTCGTGGAAAAGAAACATCCCGAAAAAGTTGCTACTGGTCGTGCATCGGAGGTGTTCAATGAAACTTGCCTCACCCATTTCAGAAACATTCTGAAAGGGAGGAAGAGGCAAACCTCGTTGGACACATTGTTTTTGAAATTGGCCAAAAATGCAAAGAGCACTAGCAATTAAGTTCAGTGAAGATTAGTTAAGTTACATTCAGTTTAGGGATAAAGTGTAGCATTAAGAGTGTAACGAGTAGGTAAATGTACTTTATAAAATGAGTTTATTCCTTTACATTCTCTTTTATTATGTCTTTATACAATATCTGTCATTTATAAATACATTTTTCGTATTCAGAAACACATAACAAGAACAACTGGGGTGGCATTTTAGGGGCTGGAATGGATTAAGGGCATTTCAATTGATTTCAATGGGGAAATTTGCTTTGAGATACGAGCAACTTGATATATGAGCAAGGTTAAGGAACGAATTAAACTCGTATCTCGAGGTACCACTGTATTCTATAGTTTGAAACCTCTTTGAGAAGCTATTAGGAATATAGAAACTGGCCTCCTTCCTTGTCCTTTTGGGCTCAAAGTGGAGTGAGAGATACCTACAAATGAAAGTACACTGTAAATAAGGAGGCAGGAAAGTGCAAGATGCTTTGGACGCCAGACTCCAGCTTCAACCTGGGGAGGGGTGAGCAAGGAGAAAATCCGAGAGCTATAATATCTGACTTGAGTTCTAGAAGGATAAATAGGCAGGAGATAGCAATTTAAGAAGCTGGTGAGTGGTGCTGAAGGAGGGGAAAGATGGAGGCATAAAATAACAGCTGCAAGAAATGCAAAATTCAGGGTCAACTTTGATGAACTTCATCTGATGTCAAATGACATATTCTTGGTTCCACAGCAAAGTTACAAAGTGTAAGTAGCTAAAAATCAGACTAAAGATGTAGTTGGGAGCCAATCAGCATATTTCAACTCGAGAGCTGTTATCTCAGACAGGACAATTATTCACTGGACAGAATTGCATCTCTCATTCAAGCTGTTCAGCATACCTGGCCCTTGTCCACTAATTGTCAGTAACATCTGGTTATTGAGCAATACCCAATGACTCCAGAGCAGTAGATTTCACCTGATGTATCACAAGAATTTTTAAAACATTAATACCCAACTATTTAGGCAGGGACACTGACCTCTTTTCTCTTATAATGTCAAATTACAAAATGACAACAGCCAACACAACAATAGCCATTCAGTGTCAATGTCCTCTCTTGAATCATAAAGATATAGGTCATATAATAATTTTCATCTTTTAGTCACTTTGCATAATAAGTTGGTTAATTCTTGATACCAGAAACTCTCTTATGTAAGTATAAGCACCTGATTTTTTGAAAAGTCACTTTGGAGCAAAAAAGGTAGGTAATCACCATTATTATTTATTTTTTTATAAATCAATCAAAATTATACTTTTTTTGTCAGGTAGGCAAAAAGTATATTTTTGGTATATAGCAGAATATTAGTCATTAGTTTATGTGTGCCATGAGATGAAAAAAGTTGAAAATCGCTGCTGCAGAAGAATGATTCTGCAAGGTCCCATCTTCCCTTGAGAAATGAGAGATACAGAGTCTTTCAGGCCATAGGGGTTAAGGGCTTTATCATAAAAGCAACAGGCCACATGAAGAAAAGAACAATCAGATTTGTGTTTCAGGAATATTTCTTTAATTTAGAGATGTGAGAAAATTGGAAACAAAGAAAACAGGAAGTTGTTTCTAGAGTACAGGTAAGGAATTTGAGATTCTAGAAGAGAGCAGTGGAGGTAAGTAGAAAATGGGTTCATTGTCATGAGGGAGATATTATTAATGTGTGTCACAAATTGGTGGTGGAGGATTAAGAAGAGAACAACCAAGAAGTCATCCGGGCAAACTTTGGTGATTTTGGGTAGACAGTGGAGCCATTGCCATGAGAATACAGAATAAGCAGGTCTGAGAAAGGGAAGGATAATTTTACTTTGGTCATATCAAATTTTAGGTGCGTTTGTCTGACTCATATAGGGATGTCCAGAGGGTCAGGAGAGAAGTAGGAGTTGGAGATACACACTGAGTTATCCACATCTATGCAGTAATTGAAATCATGGACATTGAGCGAGTTGACTTGGGCAACTGGTGAGTACCACACATTGCCTTCTTAGGCAGGAAGAACTATTAGGTAAATTGCATGAAATTGTCAATGGACTTACTATTGTTGTCTGAAGTGAAGGGCAGTTCTTTGGAACTGAGCCCTTTACTTGTGAAATCTGACAATATCTGCAGGTTGACAATGTAGATTGAATTGAATTTTAGGACTCCCAGCTGATGTCCTGAGTATTGCTTGGTGATGGTGGTGGAAATACCCTCTTCTACATCAGAAATTGTGTCTAGAACCCAAAATACCCTCACCACCTGCAATAGGGATTTAGATAATTAAGCTCTTACTTGGGTAGAGGGAGAAATAGAAGATGTGGATGTGCTATTGGGTAGAAACTAGAAAACTAAACTTCAGCTTGAAAATCTGAGGGCCTTTCCTGGATCAGGCAAGAGGTCTGCCCATAGTGAAGCAGATGGGTACTGCTTCGTTGCACTGACAAGAATGACATAGTCTTGGTGTAGAGATCCTACCCCTTAAAGAGAAACAAGCCCCCTGCTTTCCTTTTATCCAAAAAGATAGTTGTCAGCAAAAGAACTACATACAGAGAAGTCAAAGCATTTTGGTCTGTAGAAGGTGGGGAAAGAGCCAAGACTCAGGGTCTGGGCTTCCTCTGATTATTCTCTTTCTAGGCAAAGGGAAGAACTCAGCAATCAATGGCATCCTTGTACTCCAAGTGTAAGATTCCCCTGGTTCATGAGCCCCATTTTTCTAGTGTCCTTTTAGGAAGAGGGAATTTATTTCATATTTTCCATTGATCTGTCTACTGAGCAGTTATTTCATATCTTCCATTGATCTGTCCACTGAGCTGAGGTCCTTTTACTTGATGTGTTCTTCATTGCCATTCATCTGACCACCATCATGATACTGACAGTCATAGCCTGGAACACCTTTCAATGTCACTTAATAAAATAATGCTTCCCACGTGTGGTTAATACAGGTGGGAAAAATGTGGAAGTTAGCCTCAATTCCCTTTTCTGCCCTTCCTTCTATTCTCTCCAGTGCTACTATATATGGTCAGAGAATGATATAAAATGTTCCTGAAGGGCTGTGTATAACCAAAGGGAGTTTTTCTGACAGGATAATTTTTATGTTACCTACATGTTTTTGTTGGGATACAGTTCTCTGCAAATACTCACATTTCTGAGCTCTCTATGTCCTCTGAGCAGGCATTTATGGCAAATTAAGAATGTTTGTACAAGGAGACATTCCAGGATATAAAAGTTTAGTGATGTCTTCCTCCATAGAGATGTTTTTAGGTAGAAAAGATAAAGACCTCCACTACCTCCACCCAGAAAAGATCAGCTTAAATTCAGGATTAAGGTTAAAATTTTCTCTCTACAGAGGGGAGGGTAGGAAGGTTACCAGCAGCCCAATGCAAAATAAGAGTTTTCTAATTGTGGCAGTTCTCTCCAGTAATGCACCCTCTACACAAGTTTTGCCATTTGGCTCTCACTACGTAGCCTTGTTGGGTATACTGTTCCAGCATACTGGTTTTGCTGAGAGCTATACATGATCTTTGTCTCTGTCACTGAGATCTCATTTTTTTCTGTGTGTTGTGTGTGTGTATGTCTGTATATCCTAGCATATATACATGATAAATTTATATATATATTTGTGTATGTGCCTATATATACAAATATACATATATATACATCTATAAATTAAAACTACATATATTGTGACACACATAAGTAAAACTGTGACTGGATAATTTGTTAGCTTACAAGTAAGATAAAAGAGTCAAACCCTTCACAAATTTTGATAACAATTTTATAGATATATTCTTCTAAGGAAATCCATTCTCCACTTAGAAGGATTATCTAGGCTTGGGAAAGATTCCATCTTTTCCACAGAAAACTGTGCGACTA
Organism: Lasiurus borealis; assembly: GCA_004026805.1. Taxonomy (NCBI): domain Eukaryota; kingdom Metazoa; phylum Chordata; class Mammalia; order Chiroptera; family Vespertilionidae; genus Lasiurus; species Lasiurus borealis. Next base: position 49,501 of record PVJN01009692.1, on the reverse strand, counting down.
AGGACTTTGAGGATAGTTCAGGACAGATTTTGGCATTTCAAGTCCAAGTTCATAGTGAGAAATGATTTTTTTCTTCACTAATCAAGGTCATCTAAGAGGTAACCATTGGGTCAAACATGTTGCACTTTCACAGATAGAAAAAACCCTTGGAAATCATTAATCGCATAGACAGAAAATTCTGAATGTGACTGAGGGGAGACACTAATTCCTGATGGCAACACTAACCTGCACAACTAATACTCCAGCTGAACATTCGACATAGACTGCAGAGCCACCTTCTGCAATGTCTTCCAGCTTCCAGACCTGCCTCAGGGCCTATAGATGTCAAAGAAACTGGTAGGCCTCAGGAACTACTGCTTAATAGCCATTCTTTATTATTATTATTATTATTATTATTATATTATTATTATTATTATTGTTTTAAGTATTACAAATAGTAGTATATAGGTCTTCCTTTTTCCCCCCATTGACCTCCCTCTGGCCTGCCCTACCCCTCAGTATATGCCCTCACCTCCCCCAAGTGTCTTGTATCCATTGGTTATGCTTACATACATGCATACAAGTCCTTTGGTTGATCTCTTGTAGTTCCCCACTCCCCAAACTCCTCTGCCTTCCCACTGTAGTATGACATCTGTTCAATGCTTCTTTGCCTCTGTATCTATTCTCCCCTCCCTGATTCTTTTATTTTTTATTTTTATTTTTTTATTTAATAAATCTTTATTGTTCAGATTATTACATTTGTTCCTCTTTTTCCCCCCATAACTCCCCTCTACCCAGCTCTTACAACTCCCTCTGCCCTTACCTCCCCCGACATTGTCTTTATCCATAGGTGTATGATTTTTGTCCAGTCTCTCCCTGCACCCCCCTCATCTCTTTCCACCTGAGAATTGTCAGTCGACTCCTTTTCTATGCCTCTGATTCTATTATATTCACCAGTTTATTCTGTTCATCAGATTTTTGATTCACTTGATTTTTAGATTCACTTGTTGATAAATATATATTTGTTGTTCATATTTTTAAAAATATATTTTATTTATTTTTTACAGAGAGACAGGGAGAGGTATAGAGAGTTATAAACATCAATGAGAGAGAGACATTGATCAGCTGCCTTCTGCATGCCGCCCCACTGAGGATGTGCTCACAACTAAGGTACATGCCCTTGACTGGAATCGAACCTGGGACCTTTCAGTCCAAAGGCCAATGCTCTATCCACTGAGCCAAACCCGTTTCTGCTGTTGTTCATAATTTTGTCTTTACCTTTTTCTTCTTCTTCCTCTTCTTAAAGAGTACCTTTCAGCATTTCATATAATACTGGTTTGGTGTTGATGAATTCCTTTAGCTTTTTCTTATCTGTGAAGCTCTTTATCTGCCCTTCAATTCTGAATGATAGGTTTGCTGAGTAGAATAATCTTGGTTGTAGGTTCTTGCTGTTCATCACTTTGAATATTTCTTGCCACTCCCACCTGGCCTGCATAGTTTCTGTCAAGAAATCAGCTGACAATCATATGGTTGCTCCCTTGTAGGTAATTAACTGTTTTCCTCTTGCCGCTTTTTTTTTTAATATATTGTATTGATTTTTTCACAGAGAGGAAGGGAGAGGGACAGAGAGTTAGAAACATCAATGAGAGAGACATTGATCAGCCGCCTCCTGCACGCCTCCTACTGGGGATGTGCCCACAACCAGGATACATGCACTTGACCAGAATTGAACCTGGGATCCTTCAGTCGGCAGGCTGACGCTCTATCCACTGAGCCAAACCGGTTTTGGCCCTCTTGCTGCTTTTAATATTCTCTCTTTATCTTTTGCTCTTGGTATTTTAATTCTGATGTGTCTTAGTGTAGTCCTCTTTGGATTCCTTTTATTTGGGGTTCTGTGTGCTTCCTGGACTTGTAAGTCTATTTCTTTCACTAGATGGGGGAAGTTTTCAGTCATTATTTCTTCAAACAGGTTTTCAGTATCTTGCTTTCTCTTTTCTTCTGGCACTCCCATAATTCTGATGTTGGTATGCTTAAAGTTGTCCCAGAGGCTCCTTATACTATCTTCATATTTTTGGATTCTTTTTGATTTTTGCTTTTCCAATAGAGTGTTTTCTGCTTCTTTGCATTTCAAATCTTTGACTCAATTCTTGCTTTCCTCTAGTCTGCTATTAGGTCTCTGTATATTTTTTATTTCAGTCAGTGTATGTTTAATTTCTAGTTGGTCCTTTTTCATCTCCTCTTGGGTCTCACTAAATTTATCTATCTTTTCTAAGAAATTCTTGAAAAACCTTATAACCATGTTTTGAACACTATATGCAGTTGTTTGTTTTCCTTCATTTTTTTCATTTGTGATCTGGTTCTTTGTCTCTGCATTTTTGCTACACCTGGAGAACTGTGCTGGAGTCAGCCTTATGATACAAGATTTGCAAAACTGCAAAAGCCTCTCTGTTGAGCTTGGGTGGGGTGGAGTCTCAGGGCTGAGCCTTGGCTTTCAGTCATTCCTGCCCTACGTGGCCCCTGAGTCTCAAGTGTCTCTTGGTAATTGTTGCAGCCCTCTATGTGTACACACCTGCACATTCCTCTAAACCTCTGCCTTTCCACTTCCCTTGCATTTCCGGAACTGAATGAGTCTGGGCCCCCAGGGTCTTACCCAAAACTGTGGTTCAGTGCAGTTAGAAGTGGAGTTCAGTGCAGTTGGGAGGCTCTGTCTCCCACCCACTAGAGAAAGCCAGCAGCACAATCAGCAGTCCATCCTCTCTGTGCGCAGTGATATGTGTGCCCCCAGACCTCTGCTCTTTCATGGCTCCCCTAAATTTCTGTGCATCCTCCATTTTTACGACAGTCTAGGCTCCCCCCATGTGAGTCTCGCCTGGAACTGGGGTTCAGTGCAGTAGGGTGAGGGGTTCAGTGCAGTTGGGAGTCTCTGTCTCCCTCCTGCCAGAGGAAGCCAGCCAGGCACTCCGCTGCCCACTCTCTTCATGTGTGCATCTCCATACCTCAGCTTTTTGCAGTTTTTCTGGGTCTCTTTGAGCCCCTTTCTTTCCTTCTAGTTGTAGAATTTCCACTCAGCCAGATTTCCTGTGGTTTTCGATGATGTCTGTTCTGTCTTTCACTTGTAGTTTTGAAATTATTGTTTGAGGCAGTAGTTTAGGTATTCACTTATGCCACCATCTTGGTTTCTCTCACCGATTTTTTTCTTTAAAAAATCTTGCCTCTGCAGACTAGATTGAGTCCAAATTTCAATGTCCAACAATTCTGAGTCCCATTTTCAATGTCAAACAGTTTCTTATGTGTACATGTCAGCAATGATATCTGGATGATGGACAAATGGTGACAATGCAGGTTCGACCTTCTCTGATTTGTTCCTAAGCAATCTGTAGCAACACACAGCTGACTGCTAGCAGAGCAAGGGGTTGTCAGTGTCTTTCATCTCTGGACTGTTTCTCCTCTTGTCTTCATGGTTGGAGCAGTCATGTCAATTTCTCTCTGTTGCAGGAGTCCACATGGTCTTGGAGTTGTTTTCTGAAAGTATATAAACATTCTTTCTTTTTTTAAAAATATATTTTATTGATTTTTTTACAGATAGAGAGTTAGAAACATCAATGAGAGAGAGACATCGATCAGCCACCTCCTGCACACCCCCTATTGGGGATGTGCCAGCAACCAGGATACATGCCCTTGACCGGAATCGAACCTGGGACCTTTCAGTCCACAGGCTGACGCTCTCTCCACTGAGCCAAACCGTTTTCGGCTATATAAACATATTCTTGACCAAAAGTTAATAAAAGAGTCTTTTCTATAAAATTGACTTGGGATCCTTTTTATTTTTGCCCAAACAATTTTTCTTTGGCTTATTTTGACACCATATGTGTTTTTCATGGGTGTCTTGCTGCTAGCATTACAAATGAAAATTAATTTTCTAAAGTAAAAATTTTCTAGATGTAAAATTTAGAGGGTATTTTTCCTTACATGATATTATCCTACTATCCCCCCAAAGCCATGACAGCAAGAGTGTGTGCTTATTCACTTTCTGACTGCAACCTGGCTTCCCTTCCCCATCTAAACATTCTATATCTCCCAGCAACTCTCAGTGATCACCAAGGACCAAGCAAGGGAGTGCACGTAAGCTCTATTAACTTTACAAAAAATCAACATATGTTTACATGTTTTCCCTTTCCTGTTGAAGTTTCCAACATTCCCATATTTAAAAGGAAACACAGCTCAAAGGAATGCTTTGCAGTAGGACATTATATTTCTGATCAGGAACCAGCATTCCATTCATCCCCTAATATCACATGATTGCCCACCTTCACTAACAAAGCCAGTCTGGACTATGCGGGAGATGATAGTCAAGGTGTCAGGTTCCACATTTGTCTCTGTGGTGACAGCAAGACTGTTTACATAATCACCCACATACTTTTCTTCCGGTGAAACTCACACGAACCTTCCAGTTGTCTGCCCTATCATTCACTAACAGAAAAGATTCTTGGTTAATCCTCCTCCTTCTGTCCAGGAAAGAAAAAAGAGCTCATCCAAGCCCTGTTGGGCATCACCACCTGTCCATTTGTCCTGAGCCAAGTAATGATGGAGCTGGAGCTAGGGAATGATGGGAATTGTCTTTATTTTATGAGCTGCAGAAAGTTGGCTGGAGAACCCAGTGAGAAGCTTAGCTGGCAAGAGATGATTTTATCTTGTGCTGTATATCTGCTCTTTAGAAAAATACATGGTGTAATCTTTTCTAGAGATTGGGTAAGAAAAAAATAATAAAGGAAGAACTGTTCAAATACTGGGTTTGAGGTCTGAAGGGCTCACAGAGTTAGGCTGTTCTTTATTTTCTGATGCTCAACCCAAGCCAGAGGCCTTCTGCTCAGACTGAGTGGTGGCAGAAGGGAGGGTGAGCCACACAGGGCTAAGGGGACCTGGCAGAGGGTTCCTGGGCCAGTGCTCATGGCCTGGAGAGGATCCCACACTAGAACTTTTTGGATGGCAGGAAGGAGCAGCTGTCCTCAAATACAGAGATTTTTCCTCAAGGCAATATTATGGCCTGCATTTTTCTGTAAGTCAGCACAGTTATCTTAATGACAATTTAGCTAAACAATTTAACACAGAAGGGCTTTAGATGATGTTATGAAGAAAAACACCATGCTGAAGTCTGTACTTTTAGTTATGATTCATTGGTGAGAAATAGTTTCTCCATTGATTTCTTGCTAAAGCAATTGCCCTGAGTTTCAGTTTGTACAAAGTCCAGGCTGACCTGGGTTGTAGGAAGAGGGCTTTGGTGTGAGCATTTGAAGAAATGCTTCCCTTGTAGTTTCTGGCTGAAAAGCTCTTGGGGAGGAGAGAGGAACAGAGGGGAAGGGGCATTAGTGAGGAAAAGTTCTTATTGGTAAAAAAAAATAGTGTCAATAGAGTCACCGCCCACTGGGGTTTTGTTCTCAGTGTGGCTGTAATTATATCTCATCTCTCATTCCCTTTCTTTAAAATTAATTAACTAGCTAATTAATTAATTTTCATTGACATGTAAATTACATATAACATCATATTAATTTTGGTGTGTACAACACAATGGCTTGATATAGGTCTATACTACAAAATAGTCACCATTAAAGTGCATTTAACTTTATCACCACACATAGTTACCAATTTTTTTTCTTGTAATGAGAACTTCTAAGGTCTCTTAGCAACTTCCAAATATACACTGCAGTTTTGTTAACTATAGTCACCAGGCTGTACATTACCGCCCAGAGCTTATTCATTTTAGGACTACCTTCATTTATTTGCCTTACTTCTCCTGCCCACCCCCAGTACCTGCCTCTGGCAATCACCAACCTCTTCTCTGTATCCATGAGTTACTTTTGCTGTATTTCTGTGTCTCACTCTCTTTAGGCCACATGAAAGCAGGCTGAACATGACAAGGAAGAAGAATATGGAGGGCAAACAGTAGTTGGTTGGGAACAGCAGGGAAACAAAGTAAAGTAGTCCCTTAGTTGTTCTATCAACTAACAGCCCAGGTAGGGAGCCCTTAGTCATGTTGCGTGTGCTAGGGCCACCTGCTCACCCATGCAGCACCTATGTTCAAATTAGAAAAAGCCCCTTCCTCCAGGATAAGACTACCGAGCAGCACAAAGGTTGCACTCAGCCTCTCAGCACCTCCCTGCAATGAAGCCCAGGTGCAGCGACTGAAAGAAGAGGCTGCAGCTGAGGAAGGCTCCATGACCTCGACTGTCTTCCCTGGGGTCAGTCTTCCCAGGAGTCCCAGCCCTCTAGCCTGGAAAGCAGCTCCAGGACTTCAGGGCAACCCAATTAGAGGAGGGCAAATGTCAGAGCCACACAATATCTTTCTTTTTTCTCTTCTTTAGTAAGAAACCCTTTGCCCTCAGAGGCCACTCTAATTAACTAAGACAGAATTAGCCATCCTTTTAGCCAAAAAGAAGCTACCATTGAAGTTTGACATATTCAAACTGATAACTCATTTCCAGGGCTCACCCAACGTATATAACTCCGGTGGTTGATGTTAAAAAGGAAAGAGGGGCCGCATTAGTATTCCATTCTGCTTCTATTCAGTCCTGCTGCTTGCACACCAGATCTCACTGTACTGTAATCTATGTGGGGCTGTTCTGCTCATTAAGGAATCAGACAATGACAATCCCTTTGCCCAAAGCTGGGTGGGTGCAGCGCTGTGAACGCCTTTGTCTAAATGCCACAAATTGTTAGAGTTTTGCTCTGCACTTCAGTGTTGGTGCCATCACCCTTAATTGGCCAGAAGGCTGTTGTAATATTCAGAAGGAATAACAACATTTTTGGTTCCTGTCCAGTTTTCAATATAATTATTTGTTAGAATCATATTAATCTGATGTGTGACAGACCCATAAAATGGATTCATTTTGGTCTCTGGGAGTCCTCCCTCATTAACTCTGATTTTATAGATACAGCTTCCATGATACAATCTCTCCTCCTATGAAACGGAGAGCAGGAATGTCAGATTTCTCTGACACTGTTAGGGGAGTTGGTTGCTTTCCAGTGTTGTAAAGAGGGGTGGAATAAACCTGGCCTTGAGTTCAGGCCTCTGCAAACCTTGATTGGCTCCTCTGCCAATTTCTCACACTTTGGAGAAGGGAAATAAAACTAAAACTTGTACACAAATTCCACAAGTTTAACAACTTTCCCAAATACTGAGGCAGAACCAATGAGACTAAAATATTCAGTGGGTTGGTCTGGAGTCATACTTCCTGGAATGAAATCATGGCTTTATCACTTACTAGTTAGGGAAAGATGTAAAGTTTCCTTAGAGGCCAATTTTTTTTTTTATCTGTAAAATGAGGGTAATAGTAGTTTCTAACCTCATCAGATTGTTGGGAGATTAACACATATAAGGTGCTTAGAGCCATCTTCTACACATAACAATGCAAAATGATATTAATTAAAAGTATGATTACAATTGCTGTTATTACATTGGGTCACAGCTAAACTAAGTTTTCATTCTACAGGTTTACATTCTTTCCCAGTTGACTTTACACTGTGTTCTAGGGAGCCCTGGGCTTATGCAGAAGTTTCCCCAAAGGTGAAGGTAGGCTACCTGTGGAAACTGCAGTGGGCAAAGGCCCATCAGAAAGGAGCCCCTAAGTCTTGGCTCTAGTGGCTCAGTTCAATTCCCAGTCAGGCACATGTTCAGGTTATGGGTTTGATCCCTGATGCGGGATGTGCAAGAGGTAGCCAATCCATATTTTGATCTAAAATTGATGTTTCTCTCTTTCCCTTACTCTCTCTCTAAAAATCATTAAAAAAAGGAAAGAAATTAAGAAAGAAGAATCCCCATTTTCTTTATCCAGAGCTTTGATGCTTTCATCCATGGCATGCAAAATATTTTGAGTTTTCATTTAAAAAATGGGTGTTAGGCTCAAAACAAATGGAAAACTGCAGCTCCAGATATTTGTGATCTGTACCAATTTCCCAGATAATCTAAGGGACCTCTGAGTACTTGTTCCTGTGACTCAAACAAAATGTATAAAATTGGTCATGAGGCCTCAGAACTTTTCCTTTTAACTTTTTTTGGGAGCCATGTGGCTGCAACTTTGACTTCCTTGCTTTGTCAAAGGCTAGGGTGCTTCTAAGGGCTGGTAAATGGCTGTGTTGGAAACCTGATCCATGACCACAATAGAACCTTAAGCTTTTGTTCCATCCTGACGCCCCTGTTTGACTCTTATAAAGGGGTGTATCAGTGGCTGAGCATTGATCTATGAACCAGGATGTTACAGTTCCATTCCTGGGATCGATCCCCAGCAGGGGATATGCAGGAGGCAGCTGATCATTGATTCTCTTTCATCATTGATCTCTCCCTCTCTATTCCTCTCTGAAATCAATAATATATATGATCTTTAGAGTTGATTCATTAATTCTGAACAATAATGAGAATGCAACAAAGTCTTTATTATCCATATCAAAATCTAATTAAAACACCAATTTTATCTTATCATTCATTTTGTCAGAACTTTAGTTTCTCTCCATTAAATCTGTTAGATAAAGTAAAATACAAAATCAAATATAACCAACCCTTCAGCTTGGCTTTTGGGCTGACCTATCCAACTTTCTCACTACTCTTCTAAAACAGACTTTCTGATAGACCAATGATGTTTTATCACTACCTTCTATATTATCTTTTCCTCAACTTCTCTACAGTTCCAAAACAGATTCATGTTTTTAAGACCCATCCCTGGATTCTTTCTGTTTAGAGTCTTCCCTGGACTCCTTAAAACAAAATGATTGCTACCTTTTAAAATCTGTAATTGTGTGTTTTGTCTGTTTAGCTCTCTTAGACCCTTATTCCATAATGCCAGTTCTAGGAGTAGAAGAATGAGAAATTAGAGGCACCAGCAAGGAAGATGAGTTGCAGTCACCAAGACAAAGTAGCATGTGCCCCAGGAAACAGTGCTGCTAACCAAACTCTCCAAACCCTCATGTGTAAATCAGAATGCTCATTATAAAGAGACACAGGCCACTCTGAGTGAAACGCACGGGTCCCCTATCCATGCAAGAAGACATCAGGGAAGCTTAATTGGTCATTAGAAGTTAGACTAGACATTTCAGTAAAGAAAGAAAATAGCCCTGTGAAATATTTGGTGTGATACAATGAGAACTGACCATGCTTTCCTGCTCCCTAGCAGGAATGGGGATTCTAATGTCCAAATGCTCTCACCTCCAAATTCAGCATCTCTTCATGGGATATTGTCATCAACAATGAAAATATTTGTTTCTCTTTTTCTTCATTTCTCTAAACTCACAGACAGATTTTCACCCTTCTATGACTCATGAATTTTATCCCTTTTTCAAATAATTATTTGTTGAATATCATTTACTATGTGCTAAGTGCTAGAAATATAAAAGTGAACAATCCTGTGGATACTTTCCCACCACCAGTTTTACTACAGTTGGATTTTTTAAAAAATATACATTTTATTGATTTTTTTTTTACAGAGAAGAAGGGAGAGGGATAGAGAGTTAGAAACATCGATGAGAAAGAGACTTTGATCAGCTGCCTCCTGCACACCCCGCCCCCACCAACTGGGGATGTGCCCCCAACCAGGATACATGCCTTGACTGGAATCGAACCTGGGACCTTTCAGTCCACAGGCCGACACTCTATCCACTGAGCCAAACCGGTTTCGGCAACAGTTGGATTTTTAAGGTGACTTTGGTACAGTGGAGCTGATCCATTCAGAGCTTGACCTCAGAATTCTGCATCGCGTTATCACCTGCCTTTCCTGAGTGAACATCTTCTGCCTCAAAAATATTTTAAGCTCCCAGAAGGCAGAGAGAAACTTAGTACTTTTCAGGTATCCCTTATGGTATCTAGGGTAAAGTGTGCACATAATAGGAGCTAAATATTTGTCTCTTTACAAGAGGTTGCATGTTTGGCCCTGGCCAGGTAGCTCAGCTGATATACCAAGTTGAGGTTCTGTCCCTGATCAGAGCACATACAAGAAACAACCAATGAATACTTAAATGAATGAAACAACAAACCTCTCCTTTTCTCTCTCTCCTATCTTCTCTCTCAAAAATAAAACAAACAAAAAACACAAGACAGGCCATGTTCCTTACTTGCTGTAAGAGGAAGAACAAGCCTCATGCAATTTTATTTCAGAGATTCCCAATCAGTTGCCTATATATTAAATTCAGCCAGTAGACACCCCTTTAAAAAAATTAAGTGAACATTTTGAAAGCTGAGATCACTTACACCAGTGGTTGGCAAACTGTGGCTCCCGTTGACTAAGGAGTTTGCTGACCACTGGGATAGGGGCTTAATCACAAGGAACAACAATAACCTGTAATTATTGAAATCGAAAGTCTAGGACTCAGTGATCGACAAACTCATTATCAACAGAGCGGCAAACCGCAGTTTGCGGACCACTGACTTACACACATTAAATATGCGCACATATTTACAAGTCCATCTGGATTTTCACCTTCCCTTGAAAAGCTGGAAGACCTGCAACATTGGCCTCCTACCCACTGAGCACCGTGCTGGCAGGTAAGTACATTGGACACTTCATAGAGCAAACCTTTCCCAGTAAGACTCAGTCCCTGTCACTTTGCATTTCATCACACTTAGCTTGCCTCACTTACATAGCAGCCTAATCCTGAGGCATTTAAGTCTGTGACCTCTCTTTCACACAAGCCTGTATATTGGGAAGGCAGAGGAAATAGCCCCCTTAACCCACAGAAGAAGAACTTGTGTCAACCCTGTGCTTCCTGGCACTCAGAGATGAGGACAGGCTCACAAGGTAGGCCTGCACCTTGGCCCTGGGCCTTCCTTGTGGTTAGTTTTCTCTGGAATGTTGGTGCTCCCTGCTGGGGAGCCTGTTGGGAATCCACATGGCCTTTCTCATCTAATCCAAGTTCTCTGCCTCCCAGCACACCCTGACTCCATCTCAGCAGTATTTTGGCTTATTGCTTGCTGACATGAACTATCCTCTAACCCGGCCAAGGAAATCTGCTTGCCTTGCTGTCCCTTCTCCCATGCCTGTCTTTCTCCTTCTTTCCTCACTTCACAGGCATCACCCAGGGAAGAATGATAGCCAGAAGCAAAATTAAAAAACAAAAGTAGGGGGAGAAAGGGAGAAAGAGAGGGAAACCATTTAGAGATAAGAGTTTGCAGGCTTTATTTTACTTGATCTCAGGTCATCCCTGTCCACAAAGATTTTAGTGTGTGTGTGTGTGTGTGTGTGTGTGTGTGTGTGTGTGTGTGTATGATTCCTGGAATATGTGGTGTGTATATATGTGTGTTTTTTAATGGGGAGATCAAAGAATAGAGTAAATAGATCTACAACTATTATTCAAACTATAAAAAAAACCAAGAGTATTGAGCTTGTAACACATGACAACTATTGTGCAAGGTGAGCTGCTTTCTTGTCAAAGCACCAAATATACTTGTACATTTCAAAATTGTGTACATAAGAATGCTCATGAGCACATTTATGTATGCATTTCTTTTATTTAGATTATAATTTAATTACTTGCTTATGTAGAAAATTGGAAAATAAACCTAAAGGAGGGAAAGGAAAAGTAATAAAAATTAAATACAATCTTATCACTCAGATAATTTTCAACCTGTTTCCTATTTTTATGCATAATGCATATTACTTTGCATAGCTTAGTTTATATTGCATATTAAAGTTTGTTAGCTTGCTTTTTTCCTCTTAAAATTACATAATAAACATATCTCAATGACATAAAAAATTCTTTATAACCATCATTTTAATAGTTCCATTATATTCATAGTGTGAATTTTTATAATTTACTTAACCAATCTCTAATTTTTGAGCATTTAGAATAATAGAAGTTTTGCTTTTATAAGTAACATTATTAGAAACATTTTTGTGCATAGGACTTTACATTTAGTATCATTTCTTTAAGTTGTTTCAAAACAATGGAGTTACTGGACAAAGAAAAAAAGTACCTTTACTATTCATGAGTTGCATATTGTTAAATTGCTTTCCTAAAGGTAATACCATTTTATTTTCTCCACACCCTTGTATGAAAGTAGGCACTAGGAAGCCAGCATAAATTTTCAGTGGGATATAGCTAGCTAAGATATCTAATAATACACAAAGGAGTTATTTTATTACATAACTTATGAGTGTTGACAGAATATGTCATTTGAGAATAATCAAAGGCATTACTTTAAAAGGTGTTTGCCCAGGCCACACCACATCTGTTTATCTAAGAGAAATAAGAGAATAACCTTCTAGCTTGTCTCTAGATATAGCTCTAGGATCTCCATTTTTCCCTAAAACATTTTTGATTCCAGGGCTGACTTACAGAATGTTTCACAAGTGACAGAGAAAGAAGATGGCCACCGCACTGCTCACCAGAGGAAGGAGCCCCTTTGCTCCTCATCACAGAAGTCCCCTACAGAACATCATTTTCCTTGGCTGCCTACTTCATCACAAATTCTCCCTTGATCTTCAATGTGTCATCATTTTCTCTCCTTCCCACACCAAACTTCTTTTTCTGAAGTGAAAGGGAAGACATATCCCTTTGAAGTGTACTTTTAGATTTCACAACTGTGCTGTATTGGGCTCTTAGATTTGTTTGTTCGTTTCCTTATTATTTATTGTTACGATCATTTTCTCTTTGTTATAAACCCTTCTCTCCTTGTGACTTGTGGTACTGGTCCAGATGGGGTGGGCCTACCAACCAAACTGTCATCAATCATTGATTTTCTCTGCCTGAGGAAGCTCTGTAATCAGAACCCAAGTTCTGCCACCTGCTGCCATAGAAACCAAACTCATGAGATGGGTGCTGGTGAAAAAGAAAGGTTTTATTCAAGTGCTGGTAACCTGAGGAGATGGGAGACTCATCACAGAGTCCATCTCAACAGCTCAGTACAGGCAGAGGATTTGTAAGGAGGGAGAGGCAAAACAGAACAAAGAAGTCAAGGTCAGGGAGTTGAGAAGTTCTCTACAGCCTGTAGAGTTCAGTTCATTCCAATAAGGACCTCAAATCTGGTTTGCCATTCTGTTGACTAATGAGTTTGCTGACCACTGTCATATACTACCCTTTACCTCTTTGCAGACAATATGCCACAATTACCTAATCCTCACAGCTTCCAACTACACAGTAACATTTAGTCTAGTCCAGTGGTGGGCAAACTCATTAGTCAACAGAGCAGCAAAATGTGGCTCGAGAGCTGCATGTGTCTCCTGAGCCACAACTTGCTGACCACTGGTCTAGTGTGTGATATCCTGATATCCTGGTCTTCATCATCCTGGTTCTAGGTTTGAATGTCAGCCAAACTCCTGCAACTGATGATTGATAGTTGGAGTCTGTATCTTCTGTAGTTCCTAGGACTCTTATACAAACATGCTGTTTGTCTACAAGTTATATATTAATTCACAGAAAGAATAAAGGGGTATGTTACAATTTCTACTGTTACAATCACTACTGTCCTGCTTCTGCTTTGAGGGAACTTTGCCCATCCCATGCACTGCCTAGCCAGATGAGAGGAGGGTGGGAAGAGGGAATGTTTGTTTTTAATCTTAAGGATTTTAGATCCAGGTTTCAGTGGTCATCCTTAAAATGTCCAGTCAATTTCCCATGCTAAGAGGTCCCCATGAAAACAGCTGCTTGAAGTTTGCCCATCTGCTTCCCAGGCATCCCTGACTTTTCAGTTTTTATAGAATCTAAGCCCTTTCTGGGAACCTATTCATCATAAAATATACAGTGTGGTTCTGATGTTAACTAATCTCTCCCTACTAAGAAACAGTAAAATATCCTCTTTGTTTCTTAGGGATTGCCAACCGGATTCCTTATCTTTTGCTAGTCCTCTTATATTTCACTCTGATATCAGTCTGTTTCAAACTGGTCATGTCCTGGATACCAGGAATTTTTATATTAATTGCAATAAATTTTTAATCTTCATCTCTCAGCTTCCAATCTCTCTGAATTTTGCAATATGTGAAAGGTTTTGGTTCCTCCCCCTTCACTGGCCAGAAAAGAGCAACTTTCAAGGCTGACCACAATCTGAAAGGAATTTCCCTACTATTCAAAAATTATAGACTTATGACAAATTCTGAGTTATATTATCAATCATTCTGCTGGGCTGCATTTCCCTGGAAATTTTACATTTTAATTATGGGTGGGGAACCTTTTATCTGCCAAGGGCCATTTGGGTATTTATTACATCATTTGAAGGCCTTGCAAAATGATCAACTTAAAAATTAGCCTGCTGCCTGGCTGGTGGGACTCTGTGGTTGAGTGTTGACCTATGATCCAGGAAATCATGGTTCCATTTTTGGTAAGGGCACATGCCCAGGTTGTGAGGTCAATCCCCAGAAGAGGCATGCAGGAGGCAGCTGATCAATGATACTCTCTTACCATTGATGTTTCTATAGCTCTCTCCCTCTCTCTTCCTCCCTGAAATCAATTTTAAAAAGTATCCTGCTACATTTGGTCAAACATTTAATCAGCTTACCCCTAATGCCTTGGCAGGACCAGACTAAATGACTTTTTGGACCTCATACTGCCTGACAGCCAGATGTTCCCCACTCCCTGGTTTAACTAAACCAATTCTCAGTGAGTCCTGCTCTCCATTCCAGTGTTAAACAGTGAACTAGGAGTGATGGAAGTCAAACTGTTGAAACAACTTGATGGCATGTCTTTCAGTAAAAAAAACAAATAAGCAAACCATCATTGAAGGTACTCTGCATAAGTCTCTTGCTAACTTAAAAATGCCTGCCAAATAATCTTTAGGATTAAATTCAGTATATCTGTTTTAAATTTTTATGAACTTATTCAAGTGTATTGTAGAAAATTTAGAAAGATGAGTTAGCGATATAATAAAATTAACAAAAATACCTGTAATATACCAGAGATATTTAATTTTTTTGTATATATTCTTCCAGGTGTTTAAAAATATACATTTAAGTCAAAATAGAATACTACTATTTGCAACACTTTTCTTTTGTATAATGAGCAATGACCACCTTAGATTTGACTATTACACCTGAAAGTGAGAATCCTTAAATTTTTTCCATAGTAAATAGATTTGTCCTGAAATCAAGAGAGAACAAATCAAGAATAAATGCAATAGTATATAACCAAATTGTGTGCTCACTGCTCTACTTCTTTTTCTCCTTTTTTTTAGGTTTAGTAAATAAAAGGAAAGATGAAATGACTGAGAAGAAAGGAACCTATGTCTAATTAGGTCATTGTACTGTCTCCCTCTGCATTGGGTCTTTGTTATTTATTTTTATTGACAGATATCAGTAGCTTTGGTTCTTGGGCAGGCAACAATTCATCCTATCTAATAAAGAGGGAATTTGCAAATTGACCATTATGCTGTAACAAGATGATTACACCCACAGTGAAGGCAGGGATTCCATAACACAAGATGGCTACACCCATAGTGGAGACAGAGTTCCCATATGAGCTTAATGAGCAATCAGCAGGGAGCTAAGGCTGCGTGGCACTGGGCTAGGGCAGGGAATCTCAGCTGCACCCCCTACCCCAGCCCCAGGCTAGGGGACCTCAAGCTGTGCTCCCTGCCCCACAGGGCTTGATGGGGGACCTGAGGCCATGCAACCTGTTCCAGCACCAGGCCAAGGGACTTGAGGCTGTGCCTTATGCCCAGCAGGGCTTGACAGGGGACCTCAGGCCATGCTCCCTTGCCTGGGCAAGGGGAACTCAAGGCACACCTCTGCCCCAGCCCAGGCCAGGGAACCTCAGGCTGCACCCCCACCAGGGTGGGCCAGGTGAACTGAGGCCACATCCCCCACCTAGGAGGGCTTGATGGAAGTGGGACTAGCCTGGTCTGAATATAGCCCAATGTGGGTGGGGCTGGCTGGGTCTGGGTCTTGCTTGATTTTGAAGTATGCATGGATGGGCGGGTACTTGACTCTGGTTCCTGTGGCGTGTTCCAGACTATGACAGGAGGGAGATTTTCATATACATTTTATTAATTTTCTTTCATTTATGACACTTCTATCACAGAGAAAGGGAAACTAGCAATATTAAAATATTTCCTCTAATTAATTCCCTTTTAATATGCATGGATTTTGTATAGCGGGTCACTAGTAGTGACATAATTCCCCATGGGAAGTGGTCTATAAGGTGGCCTTATGTTGGAATGCCTGGTTTTGACTTGAAAATACTTAACTAGATGTGGTTGTGACAGTGAAAATGATGACTAGAAACCCCATCAAGGGACTTCCATCCTCTTGACCCACTGATTTGGCTACTTCACCCACCTTTTCTGTATGTTGAAACCTATGATTGACAGATCCTTTTTAATACATATTTCAATATAGGTAATCTTCTATGCTATTATTTTAGGCAATTTATACAGGTAAACTTGGTATAATTTCCTACTTTATAATCATTATAATCCATATACAGAAATATTTTTACAGTGGTATTGTATGAAACACAATTTGCCTTTATTTTAATGGCTAATATATATTTTAAATCATGAGACTCATGCCCTGGCCAGTGTGGCTCAGTTGGTTGAAGCATTATTCTGTGCACTGAAAGGTCATGGGTTTGATTCCTGGTGAGCCCATGTATTGGGTTCAATTCCCAGTTGGGTTGCATGCAGGAGTCAACTAATCAATGGTTCTTTCTCACATCAATGTTTCTCTCTCTCCCTCCCTCCCTCTCTCTCTAAAATCAATAAACATACTCTTAGGTGAGGATTAAAAAATAAATCATGACACTCATATGAATGTATAATGTCAAAGATTTTATTTAACTCACTAATTAACAAGGTAGCAATAAGATTCTACAACTGGTTCAAAGGAGAACCCAGAGCAGAAATTCTGAAATAAATAGATGAAAAACTTGTGAATCTTCATCCACAGGGCAATAATCAATTACATACAAATAGACACAATTTGTTTGCCTTATGTGGATAACAATTATTTGCATTATGATTAGTTTTCTAAGCTATGGAGTTGTAAAATATCTAAAAGACATTGAAAGATGGAGATGACCCCTAGAGAGGACACCCAGAAATCTTTTTTCCTTTTCAAAATCTTTCACATTCCTACCTGGAGTTTGTGTGTGTGCCCCTGTCTCCATTGCAAGATTCTTCTCACTCTAGGTAGTGCCATGAAACATTGGTGAGGGCAAAGGGGAAGCTCCCTTCCTGCAGAGTTTATCACTATGCCCCCCACCCCCTAGATCATCAACTGGTTCATAGGAATTTGGGGAGGAGAAATAGAAAGAGGTTGGCTTCTTGGATAAGTTCCCTTAATGGCAACAAAGTGTCCAAGCAATCCACGGGGCTGTAGAAAACAGAAGACAGCCCTGGCTGGTGTTTCTCTGTGGATAGAACATTGGCCCACACACTGAAAGGTTTGATTCCCAGTTGGGTATGTATCTAGATTGCAGGTTCCATCCCAGATCTGCAATCTAGACCCCTGTTGGGGCTAGTGCAGGAGACAAACAATTGGTCTCTCTCTCTCTCTCTCTCATTCATGTTTCTCTCTCTTTCTCTCTCTCTTCCTCTTTCTTTTCCCCTCCTTCCCTTCCACTCTCTCCAATATCAATGGGAAAAATATAATTGGGTGAGGATTAACAAAGAAGAAGGAGAAGGAGGAGGAGGAGAAGGAGAAATAGAAGGAGAAGGAGAAGGAGAAGGAAAAGGAGAATGAAAAGAAGAGGAAGGGAAGGAAAAAAACATAGGAGACAGAAACCTGAAACTTGACCCATCAAATTCTCTTGTTTCAACAATCTCAGTGTTGGGATCTCTGTGATGAAGTGAAACTGGGATGTGCCAGAGGGACTACCTTCATATTGTTTTTTATTTTATTTTGAATTTTAAAAATATAATTCTTTATTGTTGAAAATATTGCACATGTCTCCACTTTTCCTCCATTGACCTCCTCCAGCCTGCCCCCATAATCCCCCTCCCACCCAGGTCTTCAGCACTCTATTGTCTGTGTCCATGGGTTATGCCTATATGCAGTCAAGATCTTTGGTTGATTACCTCTCACTCACCCACCTCCCTCTGAAATTCCCCACTCTGTTCCATGCTTCCATGTCTCTGGATCCACTCTATTCGTCACTATGTTACTTCATATTGTTTTATTTCACAATCTTCACAGCCTAAACTATTTCAATACTTTAAATATTTAAATCATTCCAGCCAACATACTCTTCACTGGGATTGCAATATCATCTAATTTTAACCACTGCATTAAAAGGATCTTCAAATAGTCCTACCAATGCTCAATTTAAATAATCTCTCGGAAATAATGTGTTCACGGAACTCCTCAGCTTAATGAGTGGTCTCTAGTAGCCATCCAGGGAGAGTGGTGAAATTTCCGGTCATCAGTAGCCAGTCAGCCCTCCTGGGGATTTCCCAGAGTGCCTGGTGACAGCAGCTCTCTGGCTTGGAGTGGAGTTCTCACTATGTACACTACGTTTTTGTTTTGGAGACCTCCTGGATACTCACTGGTATCATTTCCTCTAAAGAAATTTGAGTCCAGCTTGTTTGAAATAAAACATACTACCCTATCTACTTTGCCTGGATGGCAGTTAGAGTCTCCAAGGAAAACATGGGGCAAAAATAGAAGTCTTCTGTTATTCTGACACCAAGAAATCTATTTTCCTAGGACCAAATGGCTTCACAAAAGAGTTGAGCAAGTCCCTGGGTGGGGATAATTGGACAGCTTCCCAGCAACTCATGAGTCAGGTCATTATTGTGCAAGTTCATCATTTTGTTTGAAGGGAATTCCCAGAACTCCAACAGCTCTCAGGTTCTTAGATTATGCAGAAATAAACCCCAAAATAAGAAATACAGTCACAGTGCTTTGAGACTTTCCACCCCTCTGCTTCTTGCATTTCACTAATATAATTATGAATTGCATGTTAGAATACCCATTTTATCCTCTCATATGTTTTTCTGGTCTATATTCATAAATCTAATGTGTTGGCTCACTAAACCATGTGACCATGGGCAAGTTGCCTCTTGACTGAGCCTGTCAGTGTGCTCCTCTGTGCACCAGGACAGGGTGACCAGATGGTCCTTTATGTCATTCCAACCCTGCATGTAATTCTCCAAACTATGTCTGAGTTCCTTTAGAAAGCTTGTCAAGAACCCTGTGCCTGGACAAGCCTTTGGAGGATGATGACTTAATCTGACTTATCAATTAAAATGAACTATTTTATGATTATTTACTTAGAGTCCGCCTCCCCCTTGTTAGACAGTAAATTCCAAGAGGCTAGGACCGAATACCTTTCTCACTGAGCACCATCTCTCCAGCACCTAACACAGTGCCTGGCACATTCTAAGCACTCAGTGACTATTAGTTGAACAAATGATGGAGGGCACCTGGTACTTGAATTCTCACTCGTGAGACACTGGCAATGAGGAAGCCTGCTTAGGGCAGGTTTGGGCAAGTTTCTTGAGCTGCTCTGACCTCAAAGGCAGTAGAAGCATTCAGACAACTGTACTCACCTCGTCTGACAGCTAAGGCTTCAGAACCTGCAATACTCATTCCCCAAAACCTTCCAAGCTGTGCTCTCGGGGGCAGAGGGCACAGAGCAACACAATAGTTGTGCAGCTCTATGCTGGGGGCAGAATGGAACGATCCACCTGTAGAAATTCTGGATGGGCCAGCATTTAGCTTCCTACCTTTCACCTCTCCACCCAGCCAGGCCTGCCAGACCAACTTCTACTCCACTTTTGCTCACTCTCATCTCCCCAGCTCTGGGTATTCTCAATCTCCTGATGCAACTTGACAATTCAGAGCCATCGCTGGCAGTGAGCCGAGCCTGGTGTGGTGTTTTGTCCACCCGGAGGAAAAGCAAAGCTTGAAAAGTGGGTTAGACCAAGCCTTCACCCAGAGAGGAGTCATTTTTAATACTTTGCACAAAGGCAGCCCTGCCAAAAGCAGCCTTTTTGTCTTCTTTTAATTCCAAAGAGCTAAATGTCCTGTAGACACTGGTCAGTCAGTACAAGAAAGTGCAGGATTTGAGCTTCATGTAAAGTGCAGGACTCACTCCATTTACCTCTGCCATAGTGTCACAGCATGTGGAAACTTTTTCCCTCAGGGAAGTGGGAGAAGAAGCTGGGAGGCCTGCTAAGGCTCCTCTGCCTCTCTGTGCCTTGGATCCTCACTGTTAATCTGACAGACAGAGGGGACTCTGTCCTCTCACCAACGCACAAAGTAAGATATTTTCACCTAACATTGTTAAATTCTAGTAAGCTTAAAATCTTCCCTTATGGTCTCCTCAAACATTTGTTTCACTCTTGAAATCTGTGATCTGTACCAGAGATTGCTAAATACAATATTCAGAGTTTAGAATAACAGCGATTGGGTGGATGGTGGAACTACATGGGGCGGGGTGTCAGAGAGAGAGAGAGAGAGAGAGAGAGAGAGAGAGAGAGAGAGAGAGAGAGAGAGCTTTGTTGGACTTTGGCAGACTCACTCTTCCTCACAGGGCTTTAATGCCTCCCAGGACAAAACTCTCTGATTAACATGTGATTTTTCCATAAACTCTGTTCACAGATTATAAGCAAAGGCAGTCTTCACATAAACAAAGGAGTGTAAGAATAAAAGCATTTTTTTTTCCTTTGCAAAATCTCTTCTTAGACTCACAGTCGCCTTGGGGGATATTTGACAATGTCAGTAGTCATTTGTCAACGTCCAGCTGCTGAAGCACATCTCCTGGGTGGGATCAAAATGAACAAAATACATCTGTTTAGCAAACTGCCAAACAGGCGACTTGTGATTATAATATGAATCTGAAATTTGGATGAAAAAATTGTACTCAGAACCTACAGAGAAAGGAAAAAGAAAATGATCTTAAATATGTGTGTGTATGTGTGTGTGAGTGAGTGTGTGTGTGTGTGTGTTCCACACGTGTATGCAAACTCAGGAAAGGATGGAGAAGGGCAAAAGGACAAGCGATGGCACAAAGTGCTTTTCTTTTCAGAATAAACAACAGCTATGACGATGATTTGGTCTGGGAAGCCAGACTGTGCTTCTATGAAGTCATTTGCATATTGCTAAGTGGTTTGTACACTGCTGGGGCATTTGGGTCCCTGCACTGTGTTCCCTGAGGCTCTTTTCTCCTGCCTTCTTCTCAGGAGGAAGATGGTAATCATTACACTAGATGGAAACACCATGAACAAAAGATGCAGTGGCAGTAGCAGGTGCTCAAAGTCACTTTTTACTTTTAACTCTAAGAATCTGGGACAGGTCAACTTCTCAAGAAGAGTCAGACATTATTTTCTCTCTCCTGGAAAGAAAACCATTGGAGGGATTATGAATGTTGCTCCAAGTCTCAGTCTGAAGTTTAAATCTGTTCAAGCATGCAGTTATTAAGATGCCAAGTTGCCTCACTTAATTACAACCTTCATTACGGTATTGAATACTTTAAATGCACTATTTATCACACCTGAGGAGAAGAGCAGGTCTGTCTTAATGGACCACTCTCAGTGGGCCATCTATTGATTATTTCTCTACTGACTTAATTTCTAGTAATCACCAAGTGAGCAGCCATTAAAGGAAGTGCAGGGTGGGTTGGTGAGATGTGGTGGGCCTTTCCTACAGCAGTAGCTTTTGGCCCCCTTGCTGCAATTTATGAACAAAGGTGTCTTCATTATAGAAAGATTTTATTTATAGGATGTAAAAGGGCAGAGCAGGGCAAATCAGTTCCTTCCTAGAGAATTCATTCTAACTGAGCCAATTGCACTTGAGACTCTTTTGATCCCTTTTGGCATCAAAAAAAGACTGGTCTGTTGAATGGGGGATCAGTTCTTTGGGAATTACTACCAAATGTTGGGTTACCTCATGCCATTGAATTTAATCCAATAATTGAAGGAGTCCCTCATTCATGAAGCTGACAGCTAAGTACATATAATTGGCTGAATTTTTGGATGAAGTACCTGAGGGTCAGAGATGTTATTTTTGCCTCCTAGTTCTCTCATTGGTCTAATAATCAAATTGACATGAGACAGATTAACAACAACAACAAAATAACCAAATTTATTATGTGTGTGCATGCGTAAGTTCTCCAAGAACATGAGACCTGAGGACAAATCACAAATGGGGCAGTTGAGGCTTATATGCCATTTTGAGCTAAGGAGGAAGGGGAGGTGGTGGTTTATGACTTCAAAGGAGAGGAAGGAAATTCACATGAGGATGGAAAAGTAAAGGGTTGGTAGTAAGTGTTTGCTGGGCCATCTTTAATAATGGGGCACAGAGAGGACTTTGCTCAAACAGGTCTTACTCAGGTTCCTCCTTTTCTGTCACACACCAGTTTATATTAAATTATAAAGTTAACTCTTGAACAACTGAAGAACTTAGTGTCAACACCCCATACAGTAAAAGAATCTGTGTATGACTCCCCAAAACTTAACCAGTATAGTCTACTGTTGATCAGAAGCCTTTCTGATAACATAGTCGATTCATATATTTTATATGTAATATATTTATACTGTATCCTTAAAATAAAGGAAGCTAAAGAAAATAAAATGTTATTAAGAAAACCACAGGAAGAGAAAATACATTTACAGTATTGTACATATTTATTGAAAAAAAAATTTCATATAAGTGGGCCTGAAGAGTTCAAACTTGTGTTAGTTATTCAAGGGTCAACAGTAGTTATCTATAATGATAGCTCCCTTCCTGGAGCAGATTCTCTATCTAAACTCTTTTAGGCAGTTGGGGGAAGGTAAAAGGTTCTTCCTGAGTCTTCTGTTTCTTAAAAATAACTAACTTAAAATAATCAATATCCCAAATAGGCATATTTTGGGGTAGCAAATTTTTCCCCTACTCATTATGTATATATTTGAAGCAAACATTAGAGGGTAGGTGGTAGCTCTGATTTCAAGGAAGAGACACCGAGAAAAATGACACACTAATATGAGGGCTAGGAAAGGGAAATCAACACTGTGATTCTGCCTTTGCTGAGTAGAGGAAGGAGGTCCCTGAAGATGCAACATATCCCAGGTAAACTCCATTCTCTTGCCCTTTTACAAACCCATTCAGCAATCACTTATAACACAAGGCAGAGCCTGCCATCACAGGCACCTCTTTACAAACAAACTGTCTCCTCTAACTCAGTCCTCAGGCAAGGGCCAGTCACAGGTATGGAGGAATATTGGTATTTGCAAAGCCAAAAAGAATTCTTACAATTTGCAACAGCATGACATGCTGATGGAACTGGAGACCACCAGGCTAAGTGAAATAAGCAAGTCAGAGAAAGGTAAATATCATATGATCTCATTCATTTGTGGAATATAAAGAACATCATAAACTGATAGACAAAAATAGATAGAGAGACAAAGAAGCTTCAAGCAGACTGTCAAACTATAGTTGGAAGGGAGGGGAGGGTTAAGAGTGAACTTTGCAGTTTCTTTAAGGGGGTAAGAGATCAACTGAAGAATTTGTATGCATGCATATAAGCATAACCCATGGACACAGACACAAGGGGGTGGTGGTGGTGGTGAAAGCATGTGCTGGGGGGGTAGAGGAAGCCAGGGGGAGGTTAATGGGGGAAAAAAGAGTCATATGTACTACTCTTTGTAATACTTTAAAGAATCTACACTAATAAAAGATAAAGATACAAATTGACCATCACTCTGTGATGCCCACAGCCAATCAGGAGTAAGTATGCAAATTAACCCAACAAAGGTAGTGGGGTGATTTGCATACACAGGTGCTGAGCAGCCAGGGGTGGGGTGGCCACTTGTGCGTGCACTGACACCAGGGATAGGTGTCCTTGGGAGCCAGGCTGCTCTGAACCTGTAGGCCCACATGTAGGCCTGGAGTGTTTGGGATCCTGGAAAACCACTGGCCACTCCAGGCCTACATGCACAGGTGCTGAGTAGCTGGGGTCAGGTGGGAACATCCCTGGGACCCAGGTGCTCTGAGCTGGCCTGTGCACAAACAGCCAAGGGAGGGATGGAATGTCCCCTGCAGCAAGCGAGCAGTGGCCAAGGGCAAGCTGGTCTCCACAGAGTGCAGACACCAGAGCCTGCAGTGGTGCCAAGCAGGCAGGTCCACAAAGAGCAGAGAACCTTGGGGAACAGGCCTAAACCATCAATAGGACATCCCCTGAGGGTTCCCAGATTAGAGAAGGTACAGATGAGGCTGAGGCACCCCCTGTTTTATTTTGTACACTTGGCCCCTAGTAAATAATAATAATAAAAAGGTAATTTTGAAAAAAAAGTGAAAATCTGGCTGGCCAATTCTTTTCAAACTTCCTTTTTCTGTTTTGAACCAGAACCAGGTAGCTTACTCCCTCCCTTGACCTCCTCTTCTGGAACCAGGGTGTAGACTGGGTGTGAGTTTCTGGTTAAATATCAGAGATTAGCCCTGGAGACTGAGATATTTCTAGACAAGTCACAAGTTCCAGCAGCCATTTAACCTAATGAAAAGTCAGTGGAGTTAGATTTGGCCACTTTAAGTTTGCATTTATAACCTCTCTTCTTGTATCCTTTTCTTCCCTTGTATTTAATAACAGCTTCAACGTAATAGTAATTAAAAAATAACAATGCTTACCATTTATTAAATGCTTATTAGGAACCAAGTGTTATGTCTAGTGCATAACATACTATCTGGCTTACTGACAGCACCTAATGAATTAAGCATGATCACCTCATTACCAATGAGAGAGTCTATGGTTATCAGTCTTAACTGCATATGATAAGTATTCAGGAGTTTTTTAAAACATGAGTCCATGGAGATTGTTTTAGTTGCCTGTATGTGGAGCCTAAAAAATGCTCGAATAAGAAATGTCCAACCTGTAGAAAATTTTTATGAGAATTTATTTCATACAAGCTGATGATAATTACTAAGAAGCCAAAACTTAAATATTTCTGAAGAATGAGCTTTGCAGTTTCTTTTATGCATTTAAAATTAAGGGTTAAGACATCCCCCCAAAATAAGACCTACTTTCAGTTTTGCCTCTCACTGTAATATAAGGCCTCCCCTGAAAATAAGACCTCCTCAGAATATAAGGTCCCCGAAGCTACTGTAAGGCATCTGACTCCTGATTTAAAGAGACCTCGAACTGTCGGAACAGCTCCGGCTGCACTGCAGCCAATCAGTGAGCTGGTTTGTGATGACAACTACTACCGTACTATATACAGGTAATAAATTTTTTTTGTTGTTCAACAATAAATGTGTACCGTATTTTTCTTTATGGAAAAATAAGACATCCCCTGAAAATTAGACCTACTACATCTTTTGGAGCAAAAATTAATATAAGACACTGTCTTATTTTCGGGGAAACAGGGTAAGAACGATTACAGGAAGGTGGCACAGTTAACAAGATTATGTGCTCTCTTTAGGGTGGTTTCACTTATTTCAAAGGTGCATAAACACAGAAACAATGAATAGAGTTCGCTTAAGGCAAAGATACTCCTTTTACTAAATAAGTTATATGCCTGGGGCAGGGCTACCCACCATGACCTGCTCAGTTAGCAATTTATGATCAGATCACCCTTTGAATTTAGTTTCCATAGAACTTTTTTTTATCCACAATTCCTCCTTTTGGTTATAAATTAATCCAATGAATGCATTGGTAACCAACCTTTTGGTTGGATAGTGTGGTTGGTCTTACAGTGCTAGGAAGGTCATTCATAGGAACTCTCCATATCAATGCCATCTTGTTGAAATAGTGGACCACTGGGGATAGGGAAATGCCATAACCATGGGATGTTGAGTTGAGTCCAAATTTTCTCCAAGTGAAAAGGGCAAGTAAATTAAAGGCAGTCAGATCTTATGGACTTCATTGCAAAAAAGTACTCTGAATCATTTCTATTCTGTAGCTATCATTAATTAACCAAGTTTTGCTTTCTGTTTTATTTTTCTGTATTTGGCATCTAGTATAACATTTACAAAAGCCATAAAAAGAGTATAACAATTATACATCTTCAGTAATTATAATTATATATAAAAATTATGTTTTTATAATCAGAGATTATATAGAAAAACCCAACAAACAAGTATAACAATTATAATAATTAACTAGTGGCCTGGTACATGAAATTTGTGCACATTAAAAGGGAATTAATTAGAGAAAATATTTTAATATTGCTATTTTGTTTTTATCTCTCCATCCAAGTCTCTCCCTGTATCTGTCTCTCTTTGTTTTTCTTGGCAGTCCCCCAGGCCTTTCTGTCTCCCTCTTCCTCTTTCTCAGCTGGGAGGGGGGAGGGCCAGTGGGGGCAGCTCCACGCTCTACCTGCCGTGGGGTCTCATTCTGAGACTCTGAGAGTGAGCTGGGGGAAAGGGGGAGAAGGGAAAGAAAGGGAGAAAACGCTATAAGCTGGTGGGCACTATGTGTGTCTGTGTATATATATATATATATATATATATCATATATATATGTATATATATATATCATATATGTATACATATATATATACATATATATATATACGTATATATATACATATATATACGTATATATATGTATACATATATATATACATATACATATATATGTATACATATATATATACATATATATATATATACATACATATATATATATATATAGAGAGAGAGAGAGAGAGAGAGACAATCAAACAACAAATCTGTAGGTGTATAGGCCTTATCAATATCTTGGAATAGTGTAACCATGCAGAAACTTTTTTTTTCTAATATGACCCTTTCTCCTTTTTATTTTCTTGATTCAAATTGGTCTTGTCCAGTCTAATGACACCATGACTCAACTTGCCTCCTTTCCTGTCCTTTCACCTTTAAAGTCCTTAGGACATAAGGTTCTGGTAAGCAAACTGTCTTAGAATAAATACTCAGGTCTGTTGATCAAGGAAACAGAGCTTTGATCAGACATCTTACCTCAGTTGTGTTTCAGAACTCTTCAACCACACCCTCATGAAACTAGACAGAATGGTGCTATTGCTTATATTTGAACCTGATATAATAATTAAATACTCCCTAACCTTGATCAACCAATTAATTACCATGATTAATATTTTTTCTTATATATAATCTGCTCCTGTACAGGTCAGGGAGCCAGGTATTTGACTTTAAGCTCACATGTAAATCCAGGTGTGGCATCATTTCTTTAATTAATAAAACTTTACTTTCTGACTACAAAGTCCTATTTGCAATTAATTGGGCTTTGATGTGTGCAGGCAAATGAATCCTTTAGTTTGGTAACAATAGCTGTGTACATCTAATGTCAGTGGCCTCTCGTATGTCCATTGTAGGCAGAGGTATGTGTCAGAGACAGGGGTAGATGTCCATTTGTGGTTAGGCATCTGATAACATACCTTCCAAAAAAGTTGGAGAGTGTCTTTTATTTCATGTCTTTTTCAATAAACAAAATCTTCAGTTAGTGATCAATAGTGTTTAAAATTTTTGTCTCCTGAGAGCTCATTGTGAAAGGAAACTGTTACCAATGTGACATTTTCTTGATGTGACACTATCAAACTTTGGAAATTGTGTAAGATGTCTCCTTTCACACATTCCTTTATGTAATTTATGTCCAACTTATGCATTATGATGCCTGAAGGGATTGAAAAAGAGGAAGAGGGTGACTATACAAGGGAGGCTGGAAGAACCGAGCAGCCATCTTAGGGTCCACATAGCCCTAACTATTTAATTTACAACCATTGTTTACTTAAAAAATATAGCTTAGAAGTTATTTATCACTTATTTTACAATGTCCCCCATGTAATATTTTATTTACTTTTATTAGTACTTTAATATGTCTAACTCAAATAACAAATATAGAAGAAAGATGAAATATGAATTGAGAGGATAATAATTTCTTAAAATATATTTTTATTGATTTCAGAGAGGAAGGGAGAGGTAGAGAGAGATAGAAATATCAATGATAAGAGAGAATCATTGATTGACTGTCTCCTGCACAACCACTACTGGAGACCTATCCCACAATCCAGGCATGTGCCCTTGGCTAGAATGGAAGCTGACCCTTCAGTTCACAGGCTGATGCTCTCTCTACTGAGCCAAACCAGTAGGGAGCCATTACTAGGGCTCCCATGTAATTTGAGGTGTTCCAGGGGCTCTTCTGAAACACCTTAAAGTTGTTATTGCATATATTAAGATTTTAATCCTTAAAACCTCAGTTTCTAAAAACTAAGAAGTCAAATTTATGAAGACATTTTATAACTTCAAGAAACATATCTCAAAGTTAATTATTAACATGAACTTATTTTTGTAAAACATT
Source organism: Lasiurus borealis (assembly GCA_004026805.1). Taxonomy (NCBI): domain Eukaryota; kingdom Metazoa; phylum Chordata; class Mammalia; order Chiroptera; family Vespertilionidae; genus Lasiurus; species Lasiurus borealis. The sequence continues at coordinate 21,346 of PVJN01009692.1, read as the reverse complement.
GTTAAATTATAATGTCAATCACTCAAAAGACATGTGCTTTACTTGAACAAATTAACTTAAACTAGCTTTTATTTACTAAAGGTTAATAACTTAAAAAAACATTTGAGCTACTTTTTATATTTCTGAGAATATTGGAATACTAATCCTTACAAGCACTTGCCTTTAATTTTAACAAACCATCCATAAGTAGAAAACTATTTCACATGTAGACTCACTGAGACACAAAGACCATTTAGCCATGAGAAAAACTCACTTGTTTATAAAAGAACAGTTGTGACTTAGGCAGTTAACAGAGTTCCTATAGGCATGAACAGAGTAGAGACAATAAGCCAGGTACTGAAGATCACCTGGGTGGAAAGCCCGAGGTACCTAGCAATGGGCAAAACTAGGGTCCCAGGGAGAAAAGGCTCTGATTGACATCTGGAACAGCAGTTTCCATTGAAATCACTATGGGTCCCCTGGCCTGAGCTATGCCCAACTGAAACCTTCCTGTCAGAGTGTGACACTGGCCTGTGCCTCCTTCTCAGGGAGCTCACAAAAAAGAAGTCAGACTGGGCTCATTTTGTGAGTGAAAGTAGGCCGCACCCTGGGACCTCACTCCCAGGGTGACCTTTATTCCTCTAGCATATCACTGGTCATGCTGTCTAGATCCCCTGACCTTTCATAACTCTTCCTGGATCCCTCCTTCCCTGGCATGTCACCAGTCATGTGGTAGACTCCCTTGGAGGGGGAAAAAGGGAACCAGAGAATAGCCTCATATTACTTCTATACAAACCTTTGCATGACCACTCCCTTAAGCATTTAATCCTTGAAATGACATCTAGGCTTCAGCTGTATTTCAACTCCAGGCCCAGAAGAGCAGCAAGGCCCAGTGGGGTCATGCCATGGCTTACATCAGGACCAATTGCAATGACTAATGACTCCCTACCCTGGTAGCTACTAATCCGTAGAGACCGAGATTCTGAGAGGACACCCTAGGAAAACTGATGAATATTCTATTGAAATCCTCCTCTGAGACCTCCAGATAAAAGGCCTCAAGACAAAGCACTCATTGTGCTCAAGCTCTCTTTATCTTTTGAGGACACCTGTGCCTTTCCTTACCCTTGCTTGCTTCCCTCAAGGCTCGGATCTTTCCTTTCTTTTTCCTGAGCTCTTAGGGCCCTTGTTTTGCCTTTGTAAGCTGTTTCCTGGGCCCTTGCAGCCCAGCTGACTTACTTTTTCCACTGCTCACTTCTTTTACCTCTGTGACTTTCTAAATAAACTTTGCTTGTATTTGAGTCTTGGCTCTGACTTTATTCTTAGCCAAAATTCAAAGACTGAAGTCTCACTTCTGGTGCCATCCACCATTAACAGATAAAGCCAAATTTTGTTTTGGAAGTGTCAACAATTTATATCTGTCCTCGACAAGTTGACTTTCAAATGATCTTTCCCCTTTTGAATAAGGACATCCATTTTTATTACCTCAAATATTTAGGTTGACACCTAAGTAATATTGTAGGTTGATCTAAATCTTACTTTTTTAAGTTTTGAGAGACCAGTTAAATGTTTTCATTCTGCCTACTTTTATAGTGGGCTTGTCCTAATTGTGTGGATAAAAAATTAATGTAAAAGTATTAAAGGATTCTCATCTCAGCCATCTTAGTATTAAAGAGTGATTGACAGTCTTGGGGCTTGTTGGCCTTGCAGACTTGTTTGGTCTTTCCACATTAATTTTAGTTTTTCACTCGAGATATGTAGTTTGAACAAACTTCTAAGGAAAAGTAGCCTTTATGTGGACATCTTCATATGAACCAAATGTACTGAATATCCCTGTAGGACTCCTTCCTGCCCTGAAAGCTTACTGGATGTGACTGAATCCATGATGCTTTCCAAGGAACTAGTCCCTCTCTTTGGGTGAATTCATTCCAGGATGCCTTGCCTTCTCCACATTGGACACATTAGGCACTCATCTTCACCACTCTAGATTTGGAGTTCTGCAACAACTATCATCACCCCCTCTGGCTATTCAGGTTGGGGAAGCAAATGTCCTTTCTCTTTCAGAGCTAAAGAGAGTTCAGTTTCTCATTGAACCAGCAAAGATTTTGTTCAGACTCTCAGTAAGCAATATGATTAAAAAGCTGAAATTAAAAATAGCAACCTGTTGTTTCTCCTTTTATCTGGGTCATATAAACCCGTATCTACCTCCAGGATTTTTCTAAGAGCCCAAATAAAATCATGGACCTGCTACTTAAAGCAAAGCTATACCATAAATACACAGTATATCTACAACGGGCCCTTGCTTTACCTAGCAGCAGAATTGGGTCTGCAGGTTGGTCTGAGGTGAGCTTCTTCAGAATCCTTTCATCTATGCTAAGTAAATATCAACATAAGAAATGTCCAAACCTGTAAAGATTTTTTACAAGGTATTATTTGGGGCAAATTGATGACAATTTCTGGGAAGCAAGATCTCAAATGTTTCAAAGAATAACAGTTTTACAGTTTCTTTCATGCGTTTCAAATTAAGAAGGAATATATGGAAAATAATGGGAAAGTGGGAGAAAGCAAGGTGGGGATTAGATTACAAAATAGTTGAAGGTGGTAAGGCTTATTTCAAAGGTGTGTCAACAGAGGCACATAAACAATGGACAGGGCTTACTTAAAATGAGAGAAACCTTTTACTAAAAAAGTGGCCACCCACCATAACCTGCTCACTTAGCGATTTATGATCACTTCACCCTGTGAGGTTACTTTCTATAGAAACCCTCTCCCCTTTCTTTTTGTCCACAGTGGAAACAAGAACTCTGCCCACTAAATCTCCTCTATGCTTTTATACTTGATACTAAGGTCATGGATCCTAAATGTGTCCTGTGAGGTGGCTAGGACCAGAGTAGATACCTGGGCTCTTGACAAGATACACCTGAGCCTTGCTTTCTTCTTACATCATCCCAGCATTATATCTCTCGCTTTGCAAGTTAATTCCCATTCAAGAGACTATATAGATTAATTCCAATTGAGTTGCATATTAAAAATAGTGAAAATAATTAAGAGAGGGAGAGATAGAAACATTGATTGGCTGCCTCCTATATACCCCCTCCTGGGAACTGATCTCAAAACCCAGGAATATGCCCTGACTGAGAATCTAACCAATGACTTTTTGGTCCATGGGTCAATGCTCAATCACTGAGCCACACCATCCAACCTCAGTGTTAAGCCTTTTGAAATCCCCTCCTTTTACCCCCTGGTATGGAACTCCACTGTCCCAAAATGTAGCCCCTGTTGATAGTTACCCTGGCCATGTTGGGACAATCCCAGCTGAGGGTTGGCTGCTGTATAAGATCTGAGTGGAAGGAGTAGGCAGGCCTTTTTCTGACTAAAAAAAATGCAGATCACACAGTCTGTGCTTCATTGGTGGTATTTCCTAGCTCTGACTGTAGGCATTCTCTCTGATGGTTCCCATCATGCATTTCTTAGAATTCCCAGGGTGTGCCCTACTTTCACTCACAAAATGAGCCCCGTTTGACTTCTTTTTTGTGAGCTCCCTAAGAAAAAGGCACAGGCTAGTGTCACACTCTGACAGGAAGGTTTCAGTTGGGCATAGCTCAGACCAGGGGACCTATAGAGATTTCAATGGAAACTGCTGTTCCAGATGTCAGTTAGAGTCTTTTCTCTCTGGGACCCAAGCAGAAGTCAGTGGAGGTCTGGGCCACAGAAGAGCCTGGAGTCAGACATTGTATCCACTGATTCAGAAAGCTTCCCTTTTCTTTCTATTACTCAGGAATATTTGTCATTTTGTCCTGTGACTAATATTCTTTCTCTTGGGGAACATCTTGGTTCCTCAGACTCATGGCTCCCTCCAACCTTCTTGGGACTTCCGTTGCCTCACATACCCAGACTCATATTGATTGCAGCTGTGCTGAGCCAGTCCCCAGACACACCCTAAGAATTTACCTTGGGCTGAGAGAGGCTGTCAGCCCAAAGGTTCACTGAGGTTGTGTCTTATCCCTCCAAGATAATGGATGTCTAAAAATTTTACTGAGAGAAGAAATTAGATGAAGACTTAGTAATGCTAGCTTTATTCCTCCAGTTGCTCATGACAAAAACCTCTCTTGTCCCAGCCCTCATTCCATTGGTCATCACATCCTGAGGTTCTATTGACAAAGCACATTCACAGTGATCATAAGTTGCCACCTCTACCACTGGCCAGTGACCATATGTTGCCACCTCTACCACTGCCCGTCTCTCCCCCCCCCACCCCCCCACTTTGCTCCAAGACACCATCATCTCTTTTAACAGCTCTTGACATCTCCCTTACCTTTTCACCTGGACTACTCCATGGTCAATCAATGCAGCCAAGTGACAATGCTAAAGTTAAATACAATCATGGGAGTCCTCTGCTTAAAACTCTCCCTTCAACAGCATGTTACCTCATGGGATGGAGTAAACCAAAGTCTTTACAATGGATTTGTTACTGGACAGGGGATCTGGGACCAGCAGTTATGTGTGGGTTCTTGCCTTGGTGCAGGAAAGATTTCACAATATAAGCCTAGGATAATTTGAGAGTATGTTTATGAAAACTGGGAAAAATGAAATAAGAGAGGGCTCAGGATAGAAGAAGCAACAGGAGTGGGCCTAGGCAGGGCTGCTGTCAGTTTTCTAGAAAGTCAGAGAATAGAGGGGCCTTGGGGACAGTCCATTGCTCCCCTGATTGCTAGTCTCATGGGGTCCCTTAGAGTTTAGGAGATGCACACCTGTGAGGGAAAGAGAGAAGGTAGGGAAAAGCATGGGCATGCTCCTGGGCAGGAGAGTGCAGCAGGCCAGGGAGGGGGTTTTAAAGGCTGGGAGTTTAGGGAAGGTCTTTGGCAAGATCTCAATATAGAATATTCATCAGCTTTTCCAGGTGTGCACTTTTGGGGTCATAGTCTTCACTGATTAGTCAGGGCTGGGGGGTCATTAGTCCTTTCAGCTGGTCATGGCATCACCACCTGGTTTTCTGGGCCTGGAGCTGAAATACAACTGAGATGTAAATGTTATGTCTAAGGAGGGAGTCTAAACTGAATGACCACTGACATGCCAGGGGAGGAAAGGCCACCCTGGGAGGAGGTTCAGCACCAGTTTGTTCAGCTATCTGTCTCAGAGTTTCCTCATTCTACTAGCTTCTTACTGTCCTGTCCCAGCTCCAAGGCCCCACAAGACCTGGCCCCTAGGACCGCTGAATAAGTCTTCTGCTGCTCCTCTGACTCATTTCTCTCCAATCTCTGGGCTTTTGCATTTGCTACTTCCTTTTTCTGGAAAGCTCTTACCCCAAATATGGCCTGTTGAGTTTTACTCAAATGACTAATTGCTCAATTACTTTGCCTTGCATTGGGTTCTAAATCCAGTTAGTATTTGACTTGAAGCCTTTGTTTCTCATTAATTAGTTAAACCTATGTGTAAAATTTGATGTAATTGCCCCAAATCTGTACAGAAATCTTTCCTCCACCCTCCTTTTCTTTTAAAGAAAGCTACTCATCCATTGAGATATGACACAATTACACACACACACACACACACACACACACACACACACACACACACAACAATATGTACACACAGACACTAAACTGTATTAACCCATATGTGAGCTATGTATTATGGCATATGGAAGAAATATGTCCACTCACTAATACATATGTCTCAAGGGAATATCTAGATGAACTCTGGGCAAATTCTCACAACCATTTATGGCCACTGAGAAGTGTGAATTTACTTTGAAAAATGGCTATGAGTAATAAAAATGTCAAGCGAACGCTTTCTGTAACCAGCATAGATGGATTCACCTTTTTATAAAGCTTCGGCTTGTAAAACAGGTTCTGATCTTTCACCAGGATAAAAGCCCATTCAAGGCTATGTCTGGAAGCCCATGGTACAGTAGTTCAGAGAAGAATTTAATGGGTTTTAAATTATGGTTTTGGAAAATTCTAAATTACTCTCAGAACCTGGGTAGGGCCAGCCTGACTGAATATACTCATTTTCAAGTGGGATTATTTTGCAGGTTGGCTGCAACATGGAGATAAAAATTGATTCATATGTGAAGCATGCATTCTGTGCCATCTCAATTTGTGACTATCCATGATTATGCAACAAGCAATTGGCTTCGTGCCAGCTTCAATTATAGACTCCAAGTTAAGACAGAGCTTAGAACTCAACACAAAGTATTTTGGAGTCAACCCACTTTTTCTTCAGTAGTTGAGTATTTCTGTATTTTTCTTAAATGACTTACATCCCCTCAAAAACTACACTCTGACAAGTCTTCAGAATTTGGTGCCAGAACTTGAATCTATGATGGTTTACCTTTATATACCAAGTGAATTTAAAAAAATTAACAATTCTATATCAAGATAGCTTGAAACAATGAAGAAACTCTTGGTTTAGCTTATCTTTACACAGTGGTACCCATCAGTCACTCGGATACTTAATCAGTAATACAAAACCGCACATCTAAAAAAAAGAACATTTAAAAGAGTTCCACCATTATTTCATACTCTACCTACCACACATACTATGTCCTTCTTTGATAGAGCAGTCATGCTGTCAGCAGAGATTTATTTGAGAAAGAAAACATACTGTCCTTTTTAGAATAAACTATGTTAAATGAAAGAGCTGGCTGTTTGCCTCTGGCTGAGCAGCGAGAGGAAATTTAAATAGTAGTGATTTTTCCATCTTTATCTAGCTCATCTCTTTCATTGTTCTTTATTTTAGGTTTTTCTCCATATTTTTCAAATGCAAGACCAGACTTGAAGTAAGTTGGGAAATCAAGGATACTCAACATCTGAAACTTGAAAGGAGATTCTGCATATAAATATCACATTTCAGGTTATTTCTAAATCATCTCTATGTACCCTGCTTACTTTTAAATTCAATCAGCATCATCATTTCTGTCAGGGACTAGGCCTATGCTAGTCAGCTGCAAAAAATGAGACAGGACATCTCTCTCAAGGGACTCCTCAAGATGTGGGGACATACCTATAAGCAGTCATTACAACATAGTAAATCACTAAAGACACACCAAGTTAAAACTCAGTTGTATTTCTATAGCTTTAAAAACATTACATAGTGTCACGGAGGGGGAGAATTCCCCCCTTTACTCTTCTTTAGTTCTTGTGGCTGGATTAATAATAAAATAATAAAATTAACACAAGACTAGATAATCAGGAGAAAACCTAGTTTAATATGTGCACAAGGGAAAATCATAATGTGATGTTCAGATCATAAAATGAAGCTCAAAGAGGTGATTCAACCAGACACTTTTTAATACTTTTTATGTAAACAATACTTTTTTGAGAAATTAACAGGACAAAGAAAGTCAGTGCTCATTAGAAAGGAATTTAAGCAAGGTTTGGGTATTCATTAGTGAGGAACCTCAACAAAATGATAAATGAGAAAAGAGAGAATGAGATCTGATTTGGGCTCTGAGTTTAACTCTAGTGATAAAGGGGTGCAGGGAAGACCACTTTTACATGGGAGATTATTTGCTGCATTCAAGGAGACAGTGGAGGATGGAGGTGCTCTGTGGCATTGGCCACTGGTCTAGTAACTTTAATTCAAAGTAAATAATATGCCATTGTGGGATATTTTGAAGTGGCATATCCTAGGCCTCAACAATTTTAAGAGGTAAAATGATAATTCCAACCTACTACTAAGAATTTAAAATCCTTAATGATTCCAGACCTTTTCCTATGTAAAATACAGTAAATAGAAAAAGCATACTATCAAATAAGAGAGTAATATACAAATTGACCATCACTCCAACACATAAGATAGCTGCCTCCATGTGATCAAAGATGACTGCACTCATGTGGACACAAGATGGCAACCACAAGATGGCCAGCAGGGGAAGGCAGTTGTCAGGGACCAGGCCTGCAAGGGAGGGCAGTTAGGGGTGACTGGGCCAGCAGAGGAGGACAGTTGGGGGAGAATAGACCTGCAAGGAAGGGCAGTTGGGGGCGACTAGACCTGCAAGGGAGGGTAGTTGGGGGCAACCATGCCAGCAGGGAAGGGCAGTAAGGAATAACCAGGTCTGAAGGGAAGGGCATTTAGCAGGGACCAGACCTGTAGGGAGGGCAGTTGGGGAAAACCAGGCCTGCAGGGGAGGGCAGTTGGGGGGGATCAGGCCTACAGTGAAGGCCAGATACGGGTAACCAGACTCGCAGGAAAGGGCAGTTAGGGGTGATCAGGCCAGCAAGGGAGCAGTTAGGTGTTAATCAGGCTGGCAGGAGAGTGATCAGGGGTGATCAGGCTGGAAGGCAGAAGCAGTTAGGGGCAATCAGGCACCCACACAGGTGAGCGGTTGGGAGTCAGCAGTCCTAGATTGTGAGAGGGAGTCCCAGAATGGAGAGGGTGCAGGCTGGGCTGAGGGACACAGACCTAGCCCCCCTGTGGACTAGAATTTCATGCACTGGGCCTCTAGTATAGAAATAAAACTGTGTCTTGGTGTGTTGGGGTCTTCAAGACCATCCCCGAGTTTTATGATGTGCTAGGAGGAGGAATCACAGGACTCAGCTGGAAATAATACTCATAGTTAAGCTTTACTATAGTGAGAAGCTATAGAGCAAGAACAACAAAGTGGGAAGCTGTGTGAGGCAGTCTGCTAGAAACCAGGTCCAAGCTTCCCAGGGTCCTCTCTCTGGGAAGAGGAATCGCACAACATGTGCTTAATTTCCAGCAAGGAATGAAACGATACTTGTGAAACGTTACCTGTCAAGGAAGCTCTTTAGAGACTCAATAGCCAGAGTTTTTATTGGAACTGGAACACAGAGGTAGCCTCTAATTGGTTCATACCATAATTTCAGACTTCCAGAGGGAAAGCAGAGAGTCAGTATAAACCATATGGTTTGAACACACAGTTTAGCCACTGTGAATCATTTTTGTCAGTCAGGAATGGTGGAACCTTTTCGAATTCCACCTTCCCAAATGACAATTAGGCCTGCTAAACTAACTCTTTTCTACACAATTTATACACACATTTTCTACAAAATGTTCTAATATTGTATACTAGAATACTGGTGAACAGATTCATGCATCAATGGAATCACTCAGCATGGCCTGCAGGGATCAGTCTGAAACCAGCAGTCCAATGCTGCATGCCGTTCCTCCCTGCAGCTCCCACTCATCCCAACCCTGCTGGGCCTGCTGTGGCTTCTCAGCCAGGCCAGTCAGTCCTGATTGGGAGAGGCTTATGCCGCTGCCAAGGTGCTTGCCAGCTGTGAGCCCTGTGTCTAGAGCCTGTCTGTTGGCTGAGCAGTGCTTCTGATGTCAGAGTGCACTGACCATTGGTGGTGGGGGGGGAGGGAGCCACGGAGGGTGGAGGATGGGGGAGTAGTTCCTGCATTGAGCCTTTGCCCTCTGGTGGTCAGTGCATGTTCGGTTGCTTAGGCTTTTATATATATATATATATATTTTTTTTTTTTTCCTGGCTTTCTGTATGCAACTTTTCTCTTTAGAACATCATTGTTGTGAAATCTTTCCATACCAGTTCATAGGTAGTTTTCATACTCAATTGTCATAGTTACACAGTATTTCATTTTATAGACAAACAACTTTTAACCATTCCTATATAAATTGATGTTTAGTTTGTTGGCACTTTTTGACATAACAAACTATGATGCAATGAACATCATTGCAATGAACATATATTCTGCATATGTTCATGCCTGTGGTGTCTTCTAGTTGCTGTTACATAAACTTTTAGAAGTGGTATTTCTGATGTAATTTGATTTGGTAAAGAAGATCACTGTGTTGGAATTTAGTGAATGTATTAACACAGGGAGAGCTTGTTGGGAAAAAGGACAGTTAGGAGATAATTAAAATATCCAGGTGACAATGGATCAAGGCCTGAGCTAGATGGTGGCAGGGAGCAAAAGTGGGGTAGAATTAATTAGGAGGCAACACAACAGCCCCTGACTGGATAGCTAGTGCAGAGCAAGCAAGGAGGAGTTAAAGGTGACTTCCAGTTTTATGATCAGGTAAATGGCAATTTGGTGGATGCAAAAAAAAGCAGTTGGAAGCAATTATAATAACTCAAGGAAGAAATGATGGGGGCTCAGATATTCATTTATTCATATACACCCAGCATCTGCTATATATTAGCCACTCTGTTAGCTGTTAGCATTGATACATTTTTCTTAAAAATATTGAGAAAAAATTTGATGTAATGTAGATTCCAATGAACTTGACTATTAATTAACTTCATTGCTCTTCTTCTATGAATGGCACAAAGCTTAATAAATGCTAAAGCAAGAGTAATGGCTACAGGTGCTTGAATAATTTTCACACACTTTAGAGTAAAAATATGAGAAGAGAGGGGTAAAGGAATTATAAGAGCAAACAAATCTCCCTGGTGTCTAGGTTTGAAGACAGACTCCCTCCCACATGCCCATATCAGACAAATGCCCTTGGCAAATGTGAGCAGACGGTCCTCCTCCTCACTGCCCCCAGAGAACCTTCTCTCCCGCATGGTTCCTTGTATCACTGGTGTTGGCATCAAGTGTGAAGTGAGAGAGAAGCCAGTAAGCAGTTCTTTTTATTCTTTTCACTGATTTGCTGTTTCCTTCACATGTGCCCCTCCTCCCTACTTCATGAGCCTAAAATGCAGCTTCCAACATCTGAAGCCCAGACATATGTAAATCACAATTTGAATGACAAGGGTAGTTTTATTTTTATAGAATTTTATGCATCCCTCAATAGAAGCTGACATGCTTTTATGCATTTTATTTCACAACTTGTTTGAATTTATATTGGAATCTGCTTTCTGATTAAGATTTTTTTTTTTGGACTCGGCAGAAAAATCCCATTCTGCATCCATTTGCACCCAATATATCTAAAAATGTGATCTCACACATTCTTTAAAATATTTTTTTCATAGTCTTTGAAGCTCATATGGTGAGGGTGGGGGAGGGGTTATATCTATTTTTCTTCCTATATACAGATTACATTTCTTTATTCTCCTTTTAATTCCTGTAAAAAGTCAAATTACATTCTCCAAAGAAGACATGTAAATGGCTAATAAGCACGCAAATAGACATTCAACATCACTAATAATTAGGGAAATGCAAATCAAACCCACAATGTAATATCTCTTCACACTGAATAAGATGGTTATTACTAAGTTTTCTAAAAAAGCAGGAAATAACAAGTGTTAATGAAGATGTAAAGAAATTGGAAACTTTGTGCATTACTGATAGGAATGCAAAATGTTGCAGATACTTTGGGGGAAAGTATGGAGGATCTTCAAAAAAAATTAAACCTAAAATCACAATATGTCCCAACAAGTTTTTTCCTAGGTAGAATTTTCCTACCCAAAATAATTGGAAGCAGGAACTTGAACAGATATTTGAACATTGATGTTCATAGCAGCATTATTTGAAATAACCAAAAGGTGAAATTAGATCAAGTGTTCACTGGAGGATGAATAGGTAAAAAGAATGTAGTTTATACAGTGGAATATTAGTCAGCCTTAAAAAGAAATGAAATTCTGACACATGCTGCAACATGGGTGAACCTTGAAGATATAATGCCAAATGGAATAAACTAGACAAAAGAGCAAATATCTGATCCCAGTGATATGTGAGGTTGCTAGGGTAGTCAAATTCAGAGACAGAAAGTAGAATGGCAGTGGCCAGGTATTGGGGTAGGAAGGATGGAACATTACTACACAACGGCATGGAGTTTCAGTTTGGAAAGGTATAAAAGTTCCGGATATGGATGATGCTGATGGTTGTACAACAATATGTGTGTGCTTAATGCTACTGAACTATGCATTTAAAAAATTATAAAAACCTTAAATTCTATGTTACATATATATTTTATCACAATTTAAAAAATGAAAACAGGTCAACTTACAGTCAGGACTGTCTGGGCAAACCTGTGCTTTTCTCCATGGAGACTTCTTCCTCACTCAGGGACTCTCTCATCCCAGCATCCTCTATCATAGTGTTTCTTACACTCTTCTCTCTCTTCCCAATTACAAAAGTTTCTCTAAAGACAAATTGACTCAATCAATGCTCCCCTATAGGTATCTGGGCCAATATGATGGCTTTCCTTGGTGTATTTTCATTTTAGGACTTATCTCTAATGGGAAATGGCCACTTAGGGCCCCTCAGTTCTCTATGCTTTGGCCTTTATCCTTCTGCAGAGGACTAATGTTATGATTATTGATTCAGTTTAGAAAATGGAAGTCATTGTTGGTGCTTCCAGGAACAAAATTTCCAAGCTGTTGGAAGAGAAGGAGCAAAAATGGGGTGAGAGGAGTCCAGTCAGTCTCTCCAACCCCAGAGGAACCTAGCTGCCTCTGAGCACATGGGACTCACACCCAAGCAGCCTGCCTACTGAGTCACTCTGCAGGCATCTGCTGCAGCCTCACAGGAGACCACACCTCTACAGAAGTTTGTATTTGACTGCTGCCTTCCATGCTCAGAACTAAATTGCACCCTCACTGGCAGGAAAACCTGAGGAATGTAGTTTATAGGTTTCTAGTGCTGGTGATTTGGAGAGCATAGAAAAGTAGATGCTGAGCAAAGCACACATATATGGCACAGACCAGTGTGGTTTGAGAGTTGAAATGAGCACCTTCATACAGACAGTCTGATCCCTGCACGAGGAGTCAGCCTCAGGCTCCCAAAGGGTCACATCCCCCAGGTTGGACACACTTGTCTTACTGGCTCTGTGATCTGGAGCAATATCAGCAATAGCCACTTACCAAGCTACTTCAGGAAGCTCAGAGCTTTGCAAAGTGCTTTAAACCGTGCATCAACAAGCCTATAGGTAGGTTCTATTCTTTCCATTTAACAGATGAAGAAAGTCAGGGAGACAGGTCACATAGCTACTGAATGGGTGAGCAGGGATTCAAATATAGGTTTGAAAGACTCCCTTCACGCTGAATTCTCTCAGCTTCACTTCCAACTCACAGGCTTGCAAGGGATTTGGTGAGATGCTGGATGCATATTTCCCATTTCAAGTTTCTCCCTTTTTACCATTAGTCCTGTCTTTGGTGAGCACTTCTGGGGAGAGTATGCATTGTGTGATTTTCTGCCCAAGAAAGAGAGTGCTGGTCCATATCAGTGGGGCCAAGTTCTGGAAATGGACCCTGTCCTGGAACAAAGAGGGAAGTCAGAATACTGAGAGTTGTTTCTACTACTGCTTGGTAGCTGTTCTGCAGTGTGACCTATATTCGTTTCCAGTGGCTGATGTCATAAATGATCACAAACTTGATGGCTTAAAAAGAAATGTATTCTCTCAGAGTTCTGGAGGCTGGAAGTTGGAAAGAAAGGTGTCAGCTGGGTCCAGTTCCCTTCCTGGGTCTGAGGGAGAACCTTCCTTGCCTTTTACAGCTTCCTGTGGCTCCAAATAGTCTTTTCCTTAAGGCCACCACATTTAATCAGTCCCTTCATTTTCACAGACCTTTCTCTTCTGTGTCTGAGTAATCTCCTTCAGCCTCATTCCTTTAAGGCTACTTATAATGTGATTTTTGGGCTCACTGGGACTAATCCAGGATGATCTCCACATTTCAAGATCCTTAACTTAATCTTGTCTGAGAGTCCCTTCTCCAAGATAAGGCAATGTTCACAAGTTCCGAGGTTTGGGAGGTAGTCATATCTTTGGGGACATCATTCTGCCTACTACCCCACCCTCTTAGGGGAGGAAGGGATAAGCGAAGAGGAGCTCTCTGCTTCCTCCTCTCTGGAGCACATCTTTGCACTTGGGCCTTTCTCCTTCATTCTGTAGTATTTTCCCTCCACTATCTCACTGGAAAAAAAAAAAAAAAAAAAGACCAGAAATCTTGAGGCCACACTAAACAGGGAGATGTTAATAATGCAACTTTTTAGATTTCTATAGTTGGGCAATGTTCATAGACTTTTTCAGGCCTTATTTCCAGTTTAGGCAGGACAACTTCCTAAAAGCTCCTTGGCCTCCAGGGTCAAACATTCCTTTATGGCCCTCACTTAAAATAATCTACCCAAGTGAGTCTTTCTCCATTCTGTCCTTCTCCCTGCACAAAGCAGGCAAGAACAATCTCTCCAGCTAAGCTATTCCCTGCTGATGTCCTCTTTTGGGTCCTTATTTCACTAAGAAGCTTCTTTAGGACTCCACCCGCTCCCTTCACTCTTCCCCCCATTCCAGAGTCATGTCACATCAATCCTGTGCCTGGGATTAACATTCAAACTCCCTGTTTCCTTATTCCCAGATTTACCCAACCCCAGACATTCATAATATTTTCACCTCTCGCTGTCTTGCCAAACTCTCATTAACAATAGCACAAGTGAAGGAGAATCCAAGATGGCAGCATAGGTAAACATCTACACTACTGCCTCACACAACAATTTCAAAACTACAACTAAAAGACAGAACGGACATCATCCAGAACCACAGGAAAGCTGGCTGAGTGAAAATTCTACAACTAGAGGGAAAGAGAGGCGTGCACAGAGACCCAGAGGAACTGCAAAAAGCTGAGGTACAGAGAAGAGAGCGTGGAGAGAGCGGGTGGTGGAGTACCTGGCTGGTTTTCTCTGGCAGAGGGAAACGGAGACTCTCAAAGGCATTGAACACCTTGTCCTATGACACTAAACCCCAGATCCAGCCTAAACTCATCTGGAGCGAGTTTGGACTGTGAAAAGGGAGAGGTGCACGAATATTTAGGGGAGTCGCAAAAGATCAGAGGTCTCCTGGTGCACATGGCACCTGCACAGAGGACAGACTGCTGATTGTGCCACTGGCTTTCTTGAGTGGGCGGGAGACAAACCCTCCCAACTGTGCCACTTCTGACTCCACTGAGCCCCTGTTTCAGGTGAAACCCTGGGGACCTAGACTCATGTGGTCCTGGAGCACAGGGGAGCCGGAAAGGCAGTGACCTAGAGGCACTGTGCGCATGCACAAGGACCACTCCAGTGATTACCCAGTCACGTGAGACTTAGGGGCCATGGCAGGGGGAGCCAACTGGAAGGCAAGGCGGTCCTTAAGCCCTGAGACTCCACCCATCCCAAGCTCAACAGAAAGGCTTCTGCGGTTTTGCAAGTCTGCTATCATAAGGCTGAATCCAACAGAGAAGTTCTCCCGGGATAGTGAAAATGCCGAGACAAGGGAAGGGATCACAAACAAAAGAAATGGAGGGAAACAAACGACTGGATATAGAGTTCAAAACCACGCTTATAAGGGTTTTCAAGAATATCCTAGAAAAGTTGGATAAAGTTAGCGAGAGCCAAGAGGAGATGAAAAAGGACCAACTAGAGATGCAAAAGATACAACTAGAAATGGAAAAGGTCCAACTAGAGATGAAAAAGGACCAACTAGAAATTAAACATACACTGACTGTAATAAAAATATTATACAGAGTCCTAACAGCAGACTAGAGGAAGGCAAGAATCAAGTAAAAAATTTGAAATATAAAGAAGCAGAAAACATTCAACTGGAAAAGCAAGAAGAGAAAAGAATCCAAAAATGTGAAGATAATGTAAGGAGCCTCTGGGACAGCTTCAAGGGTACCAACATCAGAATTGTGGGGGTGCCAAAGGAAGAGAGAGAGCAAGATACTGAAAACCTATTTAAAGAAATAATGACTGAAATCTTCCCACATCTGGTAAAAGAAGTAGACTTACAAGTCCAGGAAGCACACAGAATCCCATATAAAAGGAATCCAAAGAGGACTATACCAAGACACATCATAATTAAAATACCAAGAGCAAAAGACAAAGAGAGAATATTAGAAGCAGCAAGAGAAAAACAGTTCATTACCTACAAGGGAATACTCATACGACTTTCAGCTGATTTCTCAACAGAAATGATGCAGGCCAGATGGGAGTGGCAAGAACCTACAACCAAGAATAATCTATCCAGCAAAGCTATCATTCAGAATTGAAAAGCAGATAAAGAGCTTCACAGATAAGAAAAAGCTAAAGGAGTTCATCAACTCCAAACCAGTATTATATGAAATGCTGAAAGGTACTCTTTAAGAAGAGGAAGAAGAAAAAGGTAAAAGCCAAAAAAATTATGAACAACAAATACATATCTATCAACAAGTGAACTAAAAATTAAGTGAATTAAAAATTTGATCAACAGAATAAACTGGTGAATATAATAGAATCAGGAGCACAGATTGAGAGTGGACCGATAATTCTCAGGTGGAAAGGTGTGAGGGGTGTACAGGGAGAGACTGGACAAAAATCATACACGTATGGATGAGATCAATGGGAGGGAGGTAAGGGCGGAGGGAAGGGTGGAAGTTGGGTGGAGGGGTGCTATGGAGGGGAAAAAAGAGAAACAGATTTAATAATCTGAATATTAAAGATTTAATTAAAAAATAAATAAAAGAGTAAAAAACAACAACAACAACAACAGCACAAACACTGGAAGACTCAGCGATATTCTTCTGGCCCATGGATAAAGGGGATGATTACTCTTGATTCCCAGGCAGAATTTGGGAGAGGGAGTTTCCACTCTCTGAAACTTCAGTGGAAAGACAGCCAGCAGGCTCAGCTCTATGCTGTTTCCAGCTGGAGCAAGTGAGTGGACCTATGTGAGTGGGATGTACGTTGGGTCCATTCCCTGTGAAACAATACTAGCAGGTCCTCACACTAATTGGCTCCAAATCAGAAGCAGGGGTTCCTATGACTTCATTCAACATTTGGTAGACATTCTCATTCACTTCATTTTGGGGATCTGGCCTTCTGATTCTCTCCCGTTCTCCAAGCCCCATTTGAATAACTTCTATTTTCACAGCACTTCCAATTTTGCAGAACTTCCCATGTAGATTCTACTTTAATCATGAAAACAATCCAGGGAAGCAGTTAGCTGGATATCACTAACCTCATTTTACAAACTAAAAAAATGTGGCTTTATTATCTGTTCCAAGTCAACAGCCTGTAAGTGGCAAAGCTAGGACCCCAGTGCAGGGACTCTGGTAATGAGGACAGTTTGCCTTCTGCTCCTGGCATTTTGTCTTATTTGTACGTGGGTGTTTTTTTTTGTTATTTCTCTTTTCACCTTCCCTATACCCCATCACTCAGTTCCCTATTATTTATATTCCTCTCTGTTCTAATTATTTCTGGCATTCTCCTAGACCCGAGTTTCCATACTGGTTTCACTGCTTGCCAACTATGTGACCTTGGGCACATTTCTTAACCTCTCTCAGCTTTAGTCTCCTCATTTGAAAACAGGGATAATTCTAACTTCCACACAGGGTTATCGTGGAGGTTTAATAAGATTATCCATATATCTATAGATGTTATCTATTTATTTACCTATCTCACTTCCTAGATAAAGAGAGAGAGATAAATACTATATGGTACTTGGTTGGCAGTCAGCAGACATTGCCTTCACTTTTTTTTTTTTTATATTGTGGATACATAGCTAGAACTGTGCACTTTTTCCCCTGTTCACCTGTGTCATCCTTATCATATAACTGTTGGATTTGATTTATCAAGAGAGTCTGGCTGTGCCTCTGTAACTATGAGCCTTGGCTCTGATAGGTGCGGTGGCGTGATCAATAGCAGCCTGCCCCCAGAGTGCTGATAGTGGCTGGTAACACTCATTGTCCTGCCTCCACTTCTAATTCTGTACTGTCATAGGGGGCTATTTGGCCCCATCGAGATCCTGTGGTCCACAACTCAGCATCTGGCTGTAAGCCCTGGATTTTCTGAGTCACCAAGACAGAGGCTATGAGTGGAAAAGGAAAAGATACAGGGCAATGGCATTTACCCAGAGTAGGGTCTGAGCACAGTGTGGGCATGCAGCAGTGCTCATCCTACTGATCTCAGCCCTGGACCAAGTGTGAGCTGGAAAAGGCACAGCAAAGCCACATGTGGGCAGGTTTCACCCCCACTCCAGCAGCGCCATTGTCTGCTGTTCTCCCAGTGAGAAATTCATTGTTAGGACAGCACGCCTGGGAATGGAAGAGCCCAGAGGTATGATTCACTTTCAGACATTCTAGTTGCTGACCTTCACTCATCTTCTGCAAATGAGATAGCATCATTTTGCACAGCCAGTTACTACCTACTTCTATTCTGCAGCTATCTGACTGCCTCAGCCAAAAGAACGGGATGTATCATCGTAACCTGCTTGAGTTAGGCTTTTCTTCCCCCACCTACGTGTCTGGAACATTGTTTTGAGGCAGCACATTCACTGAATTCACTGATTCTATTCAAAGAAAAAGCAACAGTGAGTATGTCTAGTCCCAAGTCAGTCAGTTACCAATTTCTTCAATAGGACTTCTGGGCTGTAATCAGTTAGGAATCAGGAAGCCAGAGTTCTGGTCAGCTGAGCCAGCCTCCCTGATGCCAGCCTAGTGCTGGGGTTGGAGAAAACATACAATTCCTCTTTGAAATTATACAGTTGGAAGCGCTTTCCCTTGGCTTCAACCATAAAGGTTGGTGCCCACAGCCAATCTTTGGCGAACTGAGAAGTATGAAGTATGTTTCCCTCTAACATTCCCAGCATCCCTCTTAATCACTTTTTCTTTCTATTCTTCTCCAAGTTCTCTAAGACTTCTCCCTTCTATATGTGAATTCTGCAAGAATATAAGGCACACTCTCTGTCCATGTAGGAGGTTGATAGAGTCTAGAGCAGCACTTCATAGCTCCACAGTGTGTGTGTGACTCCCCACTGCAGGGCTCAAATTCAGATTCCTGATCAGCAGCTCTGAATGGGCTCTGAGATTCTGCGTTTCTCACATGCTCTCACATGATGCTGATGTGGCTGGTCTGTGGACCACACTTTGAGCATTGTGTTGGAGATACCTCCAGTCCTTCCCTGTGTTTCTCTTTTACTTTAACACTACCGCACTCACAACACTCCTACACCAGATGTGTGGGTTTCCCCCACACCAGGCAATTCTCTGCAATGCCATCTGGGTTCCCTACAATTTAACTCAGTTCTAATACTGTCTATCTGGAGAGAGCATCCGATCCCACAGGGTAAGGACTCAGTCCCATGAGTTTGTCCCCTCCACACTTCAGATGCCTATATCAGGTCCCCAGGTTACCACAACTTCTGTCTAACTTGGTTACAAATCAGAGGTTCCCATGCCATCCTCCCCCTTGGGTTCAATATTTTTCTAGAGCAGCTCACAGAACTTAGGGAAACACCAATGTCTACCAGGTTAGTAAAGGATATGAGAAAGGATACAGATGAACAGCCAGATGAAGCAAGGTGGAGGATGGTCTCAAATGCAGAAGCTTCTGAACCAGTGGAGTTGGCATGTGCCACTCTCCAATACATGGATATGCTCACCCATCTGGAAGTTCTCCAAACCCTATACTTTAAAAAAATATATATATACATATACATATATATATATATATATATATATATATATATATATATATATTATCGATTTTTTACAGAAAGGAAGGGAGATGGATAGAGAGAAACATCCATGAGATAGAGACAGCCGCCTCCTGCACACCCCCTACTGGGGATGTGCCCTCAACCAAGATACATGCCCTTGACCAGAATCAAACCTAGGACCTTTCAGTCAGCAGACCAACTCTCTATCCACTGAGTCAAACCAGTTTTGGCCAAACCCCATGCTTTTGGGAATATATGGAGGCTTCATTAGACATGATCAGTTATTAACTTCAGCCCCTCTCCCTATTCTGAGAATGGAGGGTAAGGATGAAAATGCCAAGCATCTAGTCATGGCTTGGTCTTTCTGATTCCCAAGCCCCATCCATGAGCCCAGCCAGAGTTGCCCCTAGTGTTCTCATATATCTTAGGAATTTAGAAGGGTTTCAGGAGCCCTTGAGAAAAACTGGGGTTGGAGACCAAGCCTATATAATAAAAAGGTGATATGAAAATGGTCGTTATGCTGTGATGTGTACTATGGATCACCAGGAAGACAGTGCAAGCAGAGAGCTATAGCAGTGATGGGCGGGCAGCCAGCTGAGGCAAGCGGCAGCAAGCTACTGGAGTATGGACTTGTGTGCAGTACCACTAGTGTGTGTGTGTGTGTATGTGTGTGTGTGTGTGTGTGTGTGTGTGTATTTCTTATTAGTGTTACCTAATGGGGATTGGGCCTGGAGCGGGTCTGCCTCAGGTTGGTAGAGTGTGGGTTCTTGACATTATGCAGGAAAGATTTCACGACACAAGTCCAGGTAATTCTGAGAATACATTTATTAAAGCTGAGGACAGAGATACGAAAGAAGAGCTTTAAATAGAGGAAGCAACAAGAAAAGAGCCTAGGAGGACCTACTTTGGCTCTCTAGTAATGTTATGGGAAAGAAGTGAGCCATACTAGGTTGCATGTACTCACAAGTACAAGTCACGGTGACAAAGCCTAGGCAGGGCTGCTGTTAGTTCATTGAAAAGTCAGAGAAAAAGAGAGCCTTAGACATAGATTTAAGGGGTGAATGGGACAAAGTACTGCTGCCATTGCTCCCCTGGTTGCAAATTTTGTGGAGATCCTTAGAGTTCAGAGGGGTTGCAGGGGGAAATACAGGGTGTGAGCATGCTCTAGCTAGAGAGTACTGTGGGTCCTTTGTCTTGAGACTTTTTATTTTTCCTTAGGTGGGGGGAATACTAAGGGAGGCCTCAGGGGAAGGTCTTAACAAAATATTCATTAGCTTTCCAGGTATTCTTCAATATGTTGCTTTAGAAAATGTGCTTATAGAGGTCAGGGTTATTCTCTTGGTAGTTTCATTTTTAAAAAATGTCAAGAGGGATTGGGATTGAGGTTGGTCTGCCTTGGGATGGTCTGGAATGTGTAAACCATTTGCTCCCAAGTATCCTCAGGTAGGGAAGATAAAGCCTTGCAATTCATTGTCTGGCTGTAAATTGCTCAAATTGTTTTGGCCTAATTTAATTATGTTGTCTCAGTTTCTTCTATACCACTTGTAAAGGAATCTCCTTACCTTCTTACTATCCTGTCTCATTAGTAGCAAAGCTTTAAACTAATCCTGGGGGGCAGGAAGAGGATGGAAATGGGAATGGTCTCTCCTTTTATTCTCTTGCTTAGGGAATTGTGTGTGTAGGTGTTCATATTTTCCACATTTTTTTAAATTAATTTTTTATACATATCTCCCCATTGCCTCCCCTCCCTCCCAGGAATACCCCAACCCCCAAGTGTCTATGTTCATTGGTTATGCTTATATGCATGCATACAAGACCTTTGATTGATCTCTTATCTACCTCACCTAACTTTAATCTTCCTGCTGTAATTTCATAGTCTGCTTGATGCTTTACTGCCTCTGTATCTATCCTTTTGTTCATCAGTTTATAATGTTCTTTATTATCCACAAATGAGTGAGATCATGTGATGCTTCTCCTTCATTGACTGGCTTATTTCACTAAGCATAAGGCTCTCCAGTTCCAACCAGGTTGCTGCAAATGGTAAGAATTCCTTCTT
>PVJN01009691.1:10176-60057 GCA_004026805.1 Lasiurus borealis | reverse complement strand
AATAATGACTGAAAACTTCCCACATCTGGTAAAAGAAATAGACTTACAAGTCCAGGAAGCACACAGAACTCCATATAAAAGGAATCCAAAGAGGACCACACCAAGACACATCATAATTAAAATACCAAGAGCAAAAGACAAAGAGAGAATATTAAAAGCAGCAAGAGAAAAACAGTTTATTACCTACAAGGGAGCACCCCTACGACTGTTAGCTGATTTCTCAACAGAAACGATGCAGGCCAGACGGGAGTGGCAAGAAATATTCAATGTGATGAATAGCAAGAACCTACAACCAAGAATAATCTATCCAGCAAAACTAACATTCAGAATTGAAGGGCAGATAAAGAGCTTCACAGATAAGAAAATGCTAAAGAAGTTCATCAACTCCAAACCGGTATTATATGAAATGCTGAAGGGTACTCTTTTAGAAGAGGAAGAAGAAAAAGGTAAAAGCCAAAAAATTATGAACAACAAATACATATCTATGAACAAGTAAATCTAAAACTTAAGTGAATTAAAAATTTGATCAACAGAATAAACTGGTGAATATGATAGAATCAGGAGCACAGAAAAGGATTGGACTGATCATTCTCAGGGGGAAAGGGGTGGGGGGTGTACAGGGAGAGACTGGACAAAAACCATACACCTATGCATGAGATCAATGGGAGGGAGCTAAGGCAGAGGGAGAGGTGGGAGCTAGGCGGAGGGTGCTATGGAGGGGAAAAAAGAGAAACAAATGTAATAATCTAAATAATAAAGATTTAATTTAAAAAAAAAGAAGCAAAGAGAGAAGACCCAAATAAACAAAATCAGAAATGAAAGAGGAGAAATAACAACAGACCCTGCCAAAATACAAAGGATTGTTCAAAAATACTATGAACAACTCTATTCCAACAAATTGGACAACCTTCAAGAAACTGACATATTCCTAAAAAAATATAACCTTCCAAAACTCAATGAGGAGGAATCTAAACATCTCAATAGTCCAATAACAATGGAAGAAATTGAAGCAGTCATCAAAAAACTTCCAGTAAATAAAAGCTCCAGACCAGATGGCTACACAGGACAGTTTCACTAAACATTCAAGGAAGAATTAAAACCTATCCTCCTCAGACTATTCAAAAAACATTCAAGAAGAAGGAAAACTTCAAACACCTTCTATGAAGCCAGCATCACCCTAATACCAAAACCAGATAAAGACAACACAATGAAAGAGAATTATAAGCCAATATCTCTCATGAATATAGATGCCAAAATCCTCAACCAAATTCTGGCAAATCGGATCCAGCAGTACATCAGAAAGATAATACACTATTGACCAAGCAGGATTCATCCCAGGAATGCAGGGATGGTACAATATCCACAAATAGATAAACGTGATACATCACATAATCAAATTGAAAAATAAAAATCACAGTCATATCAATTGATGCAGAAAAAGCATTTGACAAAATACAACAGCCTTTCTTGATAAAAACTCTCAGCAAAGTGGGAATAGAAGGATCACACCTCAACATCATGAAAGCCATATATGATAAACCCACAGCTAACATCATACTCAATGGGCAAAAACTAAAACCATTTCCCCTAAGAATAGGAACAAGACAGGGATGCCCACTCTCACCTCTCCTGTTTGACATAGCACTGGAAGTATTAGCCATTGCAATTAGACAACAAGAAGAAATAAAAGGCATCCCAAATTGGAAAAGAAGAAGTAAAGCTGTCCTTATTTGCAGATGACATCATGCTGTATATAAAAAACCCAAAGGACTCTATCCCAAAACTAATTGACTTAATAAATGAATTCGGCAATGTAGCAGGATACAAAATTAATGCCAAGAAATATGTGGCATTTCTATACACTAATAGTGAAATTACAGAAAGAGAGACTAAAAAAGCAATCCCATTTACCTTGGCATCAAAAAATTAAGATACCTAGGAATAAACCTAACTAAAGAAGTAAAAGACCTATATGGAGAAAACTACAGGACACTGAAAAAAGAGATAGAGGAAGACATTAACAGATGGAAGAGCATACCATGCTCATGGATTGGGAGAATCAACATCATTAAAATGTCCAAATTACCCAAAGCAATCTCTAGAATCAATGCACTATCCATTAAAATACCAATGACATATTTCACAGACCTAGAAAGAATTCTTCATACATTCATCTAGAACAAAAAAGGGCCACGAATAGCCACAGCAATTCTGAGGAAGAAGAATAAAGTAGGTGGGATCTCAATACCAGATTTCAAGCTATATTACAAAGCAACTGTTCTCAAAACAGCCTGGTACTGGCACAAGAACAGACCTATAGACCAATGGAATAGAATAGAGAACCCAGATATCCACCCAAACCACAATGCTCAACTAATATTTGACAAAGGAGGCATGAACATATAATGGAGCCAAGATAGCCTCTTCCATAAATGGTGCTGGGAAAATTGGACAGATTCGTGCAAAAAAATGAAACTGGACCACCAACTTACACCAAATACAAAAATAAACTCAAAATGGATACAGGACTTAAACATTAGAAGGGAAACCATAAAAATACTAGAGGAATCCACAGGCAGCAGTCTCAGACATATGCCGAAAGAACTTCTTCACTGATACTGCTCCAAAGGCAATTGAAACTAAAGAAAAATGAACAAATGGGACAACTTATATAACTTAATAAAAGGAAGATAAATGATCCAATTAAAAAAATGGGCAATGGACCTAAATAGAACCTTTTAAAAACACGACAGAAAGAAGGCCAAGAGACACATGAAAACATGTTCAAAGTCACTAATCATCTGAGAGATGCAAATCAAAACAACAATGCAATACCATCTTACACCGGTCAGAATGGAAATCATCAACAAATCAACAAAGGACAAGTGTAGGCGAGGATGCGGAGAAAAAGGAACCCTTGTGTACTGCTGGTGGGAATGCAGACTGGTGCAGCCACTGTGGAGAACAGTATGGAGTTTCCTCAAAAAACTAAAATGGATCTCCCATTTGACCCTGTAATCCCACTCTTAGGAATTTATCCTAAGAAATCACAAACACCAATCAGAAAGGATTTATGCACCCCTATGTTCATAGCAGCACAATTTACAATAGCTACAATTTGGAAACACCCTAGGTACCCCTCAGCAGATGAGTGGATCAGAAAACTGTGGTACATCTACACAATGGAATTCTATGCTGCCATTAAAAAGAAGGAATTCTCACCATTTGCAGCAACCTGGATGGAACTGGAGAGCCTTATGCTTAGTGAAATAAGCCAGTCAATGATGGAGAAGCATCACATGATCTCACTAATCTGTGGATAATAAAGAACATTATAAACTGATGAACAAAAGGATAGATACAGAGGCAATAAAGCATCAAACACACTGTCAAATTATAGCAGGAAGATTAAGGAGAGGTGAGGTAGACAAGAGATTAATCAAAGGACTTGTTTGCATGCTTGTAAGCATCACCAATGCACATAGACACTGGGCAGTTGGGGTATGCCTGGGAGGAAAAGGGGGCAATGGAGAGATATGTACAAATAACTAATAAAAAAAAATTAAAAAAAAAGAATTAGAAAACACTCAACTGGCTGGCTTTCTCTGGTGGAAGGAAGACGGAGACTCCCAACTGCATTGAACCCATTATCCTATGGCAGTGAACCCCAGATAGCCGAAACTCATACGGGGGGAGTTTGGACTGTAAAAAGGAGAAGTGGATGGAAATTTAGGAGAGTCGAGAAAGGGCCGAAGTCTGGTGGTGAGCATAGCACTGCGTGCACAAGACCGACTGCTGATTGTGCTGCTGGCTTTCACAAGAGGGCAGGAGACATAGCCTTGCAACTGTGCCACTTCTACCTCCACTAAACCCAGTTTCGTGAAAAACCTGGGGACCCAGACTCATATGGCCCCTGAGCACAGGGGAGCCGGAAAGGCAGGGGTCTAGAGGCACAGCGAGAGCACACACACACACACACACACAGAGACCGCTCTAGCGATTACCAAGTCATGTGAGACCCAGGGGCCATGGAGGGCGGGGCTGACTCCAAGGCAAGGTGGTCTGTTAAGCCCTGAGATTCTACTACGCATCCCAAGCTCAACAGAGAAGTTTTTGCAGTTTTGCAAGCCTGCTATCATAAGGATGAATCCAACACAGAAGTTTTCCCAGCATACTGAAAATTCCGAGACAAAAAAAGAGATCACAAACAAAAGAAATGGAGGAAAACAAATGGCTGGATATAGAGTGCAAAAGCACGCTTATAATGTTTTTCAAGAATATCCTAAAAAAAATTGGGTAAAGTAAGCAAGACCCAAGAGTAGAGTAAAAAGACCAACTAGAGATGAAAAAGGATCAACTAGAGATGAAAAAGAATCAATTAGAGATGGAAAAGATCCCAATAGAGATGGAAAAGGATTAACTAGAAATTAAAACATACACTGACTGAAATAAATAATATTATACAGAGACCTAACAGCAGACTAGAGGAGGGCAAGAATCAAGTCAAAAATTTGAAATATAAAGAATCAGAAAACACTCAACTGGAAAAGCGAGAAAAGAATCCAAAAATGTGAAGATAATATAAGCAGCCTCTGGGTCAGCTTCAAGCGTACCAACATCAGAATTGTGGGGGTGCCAGAAGAAGAGAGAGAGAGCAAGGTACTGAAAATCTATTAGAAAAAATAATGACTGAAAACTTCCCCCACCTAGTGAAAGAAATAGACTTACAAGTCCAGGAAGCACACAGAACCCCATATAAAAGGAATATTAAGAGGACTACACCAAACACATCATAATTAAAATACCAACAGAAAAGACAGAGAGAGAATATTAAAAGCAGCAAGAGAAAAACAGTTCATTACCTACAAGGGAGCACCCATACAACTGTCAGCTGTTTTCTCAAAAGAAACGATGCAGGCCAGATGGGAGTGGCAAGAAATATTCAACGTGATGAATAGCAAGAACCTACAACCAAGAATACTCTATCCAGCAAAGCTATCATTCAGAATTGAAGGGCAGATAAAGAGCTTCACAGAGAAGAAAAAGCTAAAGGAGTTCATCAACTCCAAACCAGTATTATATGAAATGCTGAAAGGTATTCTTTAAGAAGAGGAAGAAGAAAAAGGTAAAAGCCAAAAAATTATGAACAACAAATACATATCTATCAACAAGTGAATCTAAAAATTAACTGAATTGAAAATTTGATCAACAGAATAAACTGGTGAATATAATAGAATCAGGAGCACAGAAAGGAAATGGACTGATAATTCTTAAGGGGGAAGGGGTGAGGGGTGTGCAGAGAGAGACTGGACAAAAATCATACACCTATGGATGAAATCAATGGGGAGGAGATAAAGGTAGACCGCGGGGTGATAGCCAGGTGGAGGAGAGCTATGTAGGGGAAAAAAAGAGAAACAAATGTAAAACTCTGAACAATAAAGATTTAATTTAAAGAAGGAAGGAAGGAATTAAGGAAGGAAGGAAGGAAGGAAGAAAGGAAGGAAGGAAGGAAGGAAGGAAGGAAGGAAGGAAGGAAGGAAGGAAGGAAGGAAGGAGGAAGGAAAATAAGAAAAAGAAAGAAATGGGTGAAGGAACTCAGAAGATACAAGCTCCAGGTGTGATATGATCCTGGGCTGTAACACACAGCACGGTGACTACAGCTAACAACCTGCGTTTTATAACTGAAAGTGACCACAGAACATCTCCAAAGCCTCCTCATGCCCTGGCCCATGGGGCTCCGTGGGCAGAGCGTGGGCCCGTGGACTGAAGGGGCCCAATTTCGATGCCGGTCAAAGCACGGACCTCAGTTACAGCCTCAATGGCTGGCCGTGGTCAAGGCATGTGAGGGAGGCAGCCAGTGGCTGTGTCTCTCTCACATCGATGTTTGTCTCTCTCGGTGTCTCCCTCTCCCTTCCCCTTCCTCCAAATAAAATCAATGGAAAAATATCCTTGGTTGATGAGTTCTCACCATGAGAAAAAAACAACAGCCCTGTAACCATGTTTGGTGACGGCTGTTAACAAAAGGTATTGATAATCATCTCACACTGTACACACCTGTGCACGCAGCTGCTCCCCCCTCACACTAACACAATGTGATATCACTTATCTCCCAATTTCTTACAGAACAGGGAGGGATATCTCATTTCCTCCCGCCCAGCAGTCAGGGGATGATGAACCCACAAGAAATGGGAGCCAGGAAGAGCTTCCTTTCTAGAAGACCACTTTTGTCAGGGGTCCGAGACCGGAACCGGGCACCAGAGAGCACCCCCAGAATAATGATTGGGGAGAGCACTGGATCAGAGCGGACTCACCGCTAGACGCTGAAACCAGCAAGAGCAAGGAGGGGGGAGGGTGTGACCCAGACCTCTCTCCAGCAGAGCCGACCAGGAGTCCGGTCCGAGCCTCGAGGGGGGGCTCCGATGCAGATCAGAGCGAGGAGCCCAATTGCTGTCTGTGGAAAAGCCACACAGCGGTTCAGGAGGGCAGGGCAGCTGCCATCGCCGTGGTGAAAAGAGTCCACTGGGGCCTGAGCTCAACATGCATTAGCTCAGAGCGGACAGACCTTTCATTTGTTTCCTTATTGATTAAGAGATTACATCTGTGTCCTCATTCCCCCGTTCCACCACCACCACCACCTCCCCCACCCCGATTCATGACCTCACTTCTGGTGTCTGGGTCCCTTGGTTAGGCTTAGAGGCGAGCACACACCTCCTGTAGTTGACCCCTGCCCATTACCCCCATCTACCTCTTACCTTCCCTCTGAGGTTAGAAGGTGTGATCGATGCTTCTCTGTCTCTGGATCTGTTTTTGTTCATCGGTTTATGTGGATCATTCTATGTCACAAATGAGTGACATCATGAGATATTTATCTTTCCCCCACTGGGTTATTTCGCTTCACATAATGCTCTCAGTTCCATCCATGCTGCTGCAAATGGTAAGATTCCTTCGTTTTTACTGCAGCCTGGCCTTCCGATCTGTAGATGGACCACATTCTTCTGATCCACTCATCTGCCCACAGGCTGTTTCCAAATCTCAGCTATTGTACACGGTGCCATGTGCACAGGGGTGCACATATCCTTTCTGATCGCTATTTCTCATTTCTTGGGATAAACTAGACCACCAACTTGCACCATAAACAAAAATAAACTCAAAATGGATGAATGACTAAGACAGGAGACAGGAAACCATAAAAATATTACAGGAATCCACAGGCAGCCAAATCTCAGGCATATGCCCCGGCAATTTCTTCACCGATACAGCTCCGAGGGCGATGGAAACTAAAGAGACAATAAACAAGTGTGACTACATGAAAATAACAAGTTTTTGCACAGCCACAGAGCCTTTTAAAAGCAGAAAGTGAGCCTGGCCAGCGGGGCCCAGTGGTTGAGTGGTTGAGACCCCTCCCCCCTCCCCTCTGTTCCCTTTACCTTACCTCTGAGGTTAGATGGTCTGATCGATACTCTCTGTCTCCAGATCAGTAATTTTCATCCGTTTATGTTGATCATTCTATGTCACAAATGAGTGAGATCATGAGATATTTATCTTTCCCCGACTGGCTTATTTCGCTTCACATAATGCTCTCCAGTTCCATCCATGCTGCTGCAAATGGTAAGGATTCCTTCGTTTTTACCGCAGCCTGGCCTTCCATTGTGTAGATGCACCACAGTGTTCTGATCCACTCATCTGCCCACAGGCTGTTTCCAAATCTCAGCTATTGTACACGGTGCCGCCATGTACACAGGGGTGCACATATCCTTTCTTACCGCTGTTACTCGAGTCTTGAGATACATTAGACCACCAACTTGCGCCATAAAAAAATACGCTCAAAATGGATGATGGACTTAGAAAACAGGAAACCATCAAAATGTTACAGGAATTCTCAGGCAGCAAAATTTCAGGCATGTGCCACTGCAATTTCTGCACGGATACAGCTCCCAGGGCAATGGAAACTACGGAGAAAATAAATAAGTGTGACTACATAAATATAATCAGTATTTGCACAGCAACAGAGCCTTTTAAATGGAGAAGGTGAGCTCGGCCAGCGTGGTCCGGTGGTTGAGTGTTGACCTATGAACCTGGAGGTCATGGTTCGACTCTCTGGTCAGGGCACCAGGTCGAA
Organism: Lasiurus borealis; assembly: GCA_004026805.1. NCBI lineage: Eukaryota > Metazoa > Chordata > Mammalia > Chiroptera > Vespertilionidae > Lasiurus > Lasiurus borealis. Next base: position 51,938 of record PVJN01009691.1, on the reverse strand, counting down.
CACCAGGGTGGGGCGTGCAGGAGGCAGCAGATCAAAGGTTCTCTCTCATCTCTGATGTCTCTCTCTCTCTCTTCTCCCTTCCTCTCTGAAATCAATACCAATATATTTAAAAAATAAAAGGAGAGCCAAAATCGGTGTTGCTTATTGGTTAGAGCATACGCCTGGAGACTGAAAAGATTAGCTGAGAGCTGACAGAGCCTTCTTTCCTTATAGATTAAAAGATTACATGTGTGTCCTCCTTCCCCCGTTACCCACCACCACCAACCCTCCTCATGACCTCACCCCTGGTTTCTGGGTCCCTTGGTTAGGCTTATATGCATGCACACAAGTCCTGTGGTTGATCCCTCCCCTTTATTCCCATCCCCCCTTACCTTTACGCTGAGGGTACACAGTATCATGCATGTTTCTCTGTCTCTGGATCGGTTTCAATCCATTTGTTTATGTTGATCATTCTATGTCACAAATGAGTGAGACCATGAGATATTTATCTTTCCCCGACTGGCTTATTTTGCTCAGCATAATGCTCTCCAGTTCCATCCATGCTGCTGCAAATGGTTAAGGATTCCTTCTCTTTTACTGCAGCCTGGCCTTCCGTTGTGTAGATGGACCACAGAGTTCTGATCCACTCATCTGCCCACAGGCTGGTTCCAAATCTCAGCTATTGTACACGGTGCCACCATGGACACAGGGGTGCACATATCCTTTCTGAGAGAGATAGAAACATCAATGATGAGAGAGAATCACTGCTCAGCTGCCTCCTGCAGACCCCCTGCTGGGGATGAAACCTGCCACCCAGGAATGAGCCCTTGACTGGATTTGAACCAGGGACCTCTCAGTCTGCAGGCCTCTGCTCTCTCCACTGAGTCACAACAGCTAGGGCAAGGTAGGACATATTTTAGGAGGGCCGTCTGCTCCCCTGACGTGTCCATCACTGCACTGGCCGCGTGGAAGCAGCCATGGGCCACATGGAAATGGAAGGGCACGGCTGTCCTCCCAGCAAAGCTTTAGCCACTCATGTCTGCTTTGACGAATGACGGTTATTTCTGACCTGGGAGTTTAATCCCAGCACCTTGTTTGTTAGGGTTAAACAACAGTGTCGTTTATCCAGCCTCGAAAAGCATGAATATTTTGATTTTTGCCCTTAATTACTTTGAGTTTATCTGCATTCCATGCTGTATGAAGGAATGTTTAAGCAATAACTCAGGGGGGGGGGGGTTGGGAATGGCCGGGTGAGGTCAAGGGGGGTAGGAGTGGTAGGAGGCAGATGTAATTCTTTAAACAATAAAGAATTAAATTAAAAAATATTACAGAAGGCAAGGGGGAAGAGAGAGACCCCCTCCAACATAAAGACACTATGGTCTCCTATACTGATTAGTTGATTCTATTGGTCCAGAACCTGGTATTTTTTTAAGTAAAATCCCAACGGAAAAAGACAGAGAATATTAAAAGCAACAAGAGCCGAAATTGGTTTGGCTCACTGGACAGAGCATCGGCCTACAGACTGAAAGGATTAGCTCAGAGCTGACAGAGCCTTTTACTTTTTCGTTAGTGATGAAGGGATTACATATGTGTCCTCCTTCCCTCATTCCACCATCATAACCACCATTTTCCCCCTCATAACCTCAAGCCTGGTGGCTGGGTGCCTTGGTTAGGCTTATGCGCATGCACACAAGTCCTTTGGTTGACCCCTCCCCCTTACCTAATCCTCCCCCTATCTTCCTCTGAGGTTAGAGGGTGTGATCTATGCTCCTTTTTCTCTGGATCTGTTTTTGTTCATTCATTTAAGTTGATCATTCTATGTCACAAATGAGTGAGATGATTCGATATTTATATTTGCCCGACTGGGATTATTTTGTCTCCCATAACGCTCTCCAGTTCCACCCATGCTGCTGCAAATGGTCAGGATTCCTTCTTTTTTACTGCAGCCTGGCCTTCCGTTGTGTAGATGCACCACAGTGTTCTGATCCACTCCTCTGCCCACAGGCTGTTTCCAAATCTCAGCTATTGTACATGGTGCCACCATGTACACAGGGGTGCATATATCCTTTCTTACAGCTGTTTCTCTTTTCTTGGAATAAAATAGATCTCCAACTTGCACCATAAACAAAAATAAACTCAAAACGGATGAAGGACTAAGACATAAGACAGGAAACCATAAAAATATTACTGGAATCCATAGGGAGCACTGATACAGCTCAGAGGGCAATGGAATCTAAAGAGACAATAAACAAGTGTGACTACATCGAAATAACCAGTTTATGCAAAGGGGCAGAGCCTTTTAAAAGGAGAAAGTGAGCCCGGCCAGCGTGGCCCAGTGGTTGAGTGTTGTTGCCCGCTCTCATGACCATGTCACCCCTGGTGTCCGGGTACCTCGGTTAGGCTGATATGAATGAACACCAGTGCTGTGGTTGACCCTTTGCCCATACCCTCATTCTCCCCCTACCTTCGCTCCGAGGTTAGAACGTCTGATCGATGCTCTCTGAGTCTGGATCTGTTTTTATTCATCCATGTATGTTGATCATTCTATGTCACAAATGAGTGAGATCATGACATATTTCTCTTTCCCCAGATGGCTTATTCCACTTTGCATAATGCTCTCCAGCTCCATCCATGCTGCTGCAAATGGTAAGGATTCCTTTGTTTTTACTGCAGCCTGGTAATCCGTTGTGTAGATGCACCACAGTGTTCTGATCCACTCCTCTGCCCACAGGCTGTTTCCAAATCTCAGCGATTGTACACGGTGCTGCCATGTACACAGGGGTGCATATATCCTTGCAGATCACTGTATCTCGTTTCTTGGGATACACTAGACCACCAAGTTACACCATACACAAAAATGAACTCAAAATGGATGATGGACTTAGAAGACAGGAAACCATCCAAATATTCCAGGAATCCACAGGCAGCAAAATCCGAGGCATAAGCCACTGCAATTTCTTCACCGATACAGCTCCGAGGGCAATGAAAACTAAAGAGACAATAAACAAGTGTGACTACATCGAAATAACCAGTTTTTGCACAGTCTTAGAGCCTTTTAAAAGGAGAAAGTGAGCCCATCCACCACAGACCACTGGTTGAGTGTTGACCTATGAACCTGGAGGTCAAAGTTCAACTACCTGGTCAGGGTACCAAGTCAATCCCCAGGGTGGGGTGTGCAGGAGGCAGCGGATCAAAGGTTCTCTCTCATCACTGATGCTTCTCTCTCTCCTTCTCCCTTCCTCTCTGAAATCAATACCAATATATTTAAAATATAAAAGGAGAGCCGAAACCGGTGTTGCTCATTGGAGAGAGCATGGTCCTATAGATTGAAACTACTAGTTGAGAGCTGACAGAACCTTTTATTTTTTCCTTATTGATTAAGGAATTACATGTGTGTCCTCATTCCCCCGTTCCCCCACCAACGCCACCCCACCCCGGCTCATGACCTCACCCCTGGTGTATTGTGACCCTTGGTTAGACTGACATGCATGCACACAAGTCCTGTGGTTGACCCCTTTTCCTATCTTTTCCTACCTTCTCTCTGTGGTTAGATGGTCTGATTGATGCTTCTCTCTCTCCGCATCTGTTTTTGTTCATCCGTTTATGTTGGTCATTTTTTGTCACAAATGAGTGACATCATGAGGTACTTCTCTTTCCCCAACTGGCTTATTTCGCCTCCCATAATGCTCTCCAGTTCCATCCATGCTGCTGCAAATGGTAAGGATTCCTTCTTTTTTACTGCAGCCTGGCCTTCCGTTGTGCAGATGGACCACAGTGTTCTGATCCACTCATCTGCCCACAGGCTGTTTCCAAATCTCAGCTATTGTACATGGTGCCGCCATGTGCACAGGGGTGCACATATCCTTTCTGAGAGAGATAGAAACATCAATGATGAGAGAGAATCACTGATCAGCTGCCTCCTGTAGGCCCGCTGCTGGTGATGAAACCTGGAACTGAGGATGTGCTCTTGACTGGATTTGAACCAGGGACCTTTCAGTCTGCAGGCCTCTGCTCTCTCCACTGAGTCACAACAGCTAGGGCGAGGTACGACATATTTTAGGAGGGCGGTGTGGTCCTATGACATATCCATCACTGCACTGGCTGTAGGAGGTAGCCATGTGCCACATGGAAATAGAAGGACACGGCTCTCCTTACAGCAAAGCTTTAGTCACTCATGTCTGGTTTGACCAGTCAGTTGTTTCTGACCTGGAATGTTCATCTTAGATCCGTGCTTGTTGTGGTTAAATGAGAGTGTAGTTTATCCAGGCTCGAAGAGCATGTATATTTTGAATTTTGTTGTTAATTACTTTGAGTTTACCTGCATTCCATACTGTCTGATGGAAGGTTTAAGCAATATTACAGAAGTGAAGGTTGGGAGCGGCGGGGAAAGGTCAAGGGTTGTGAGAGTGGGAGGATACAGATGTAATACTTTAAACAATAAAGAATTTAAATTAAAAAAAAATATTACAGAAGGAAAGGGGGAAGGGAGAGACCCCCATCCAACATAAAGACACTATGACTGCTATACTGATTAATTGATTATATTAGTCCATAACCTGGTATTTCCTTAAGTACAATCCCAAGGGCAAAAGACAAACAGAGAATATCAAAAGCAGGAAGACCTGAAACAGGTTTGGCTCTCTGGATAGAGCTTCGGCCTGCAGACTGAAAGGATTAGCTGAGAGCGGAGCCTTTTATTTTTTCCTTATTGATTAAGGAATTACATGTGTGTCCTCATTCCCCCGTTCCCCAACCACCGCCCCCCCACCCCCGCTCATGACCTCACCCTGGTGTCTGGGTCCCTGGGTTAGGCTTATATGCAGGCACACAAGTCCTGTGGTTGACCCCTCTCCCTATCTTTTCCTACCTTCTCTCTCTGGTTAGATGGTCTGATCGATGCTTATCTGTCTCTGCATCTGTTTTTGTTCATCCGTTTATGTTTTTCATTCTATTTCATAAATGAGTGAGATCATGAGATATTTATCTTTCCCCGGCTGGCTTATTTCACTTCACATAATGCTCTCCAGTTCCATGTATGCTAATTGCAAATGGTAAGGATTCCTTCATTTTTACTGCAGCCTGGCCTTCCGTTGTGTAGATGGACCACAGTGTTCTGACCCACTCATCTGCCCACAGGCTGTTTCCAAATCTCAGCTATTGTACACGGTGCCGCCATGTACACAGGGTGCACATATCCTTTCTGATCGCTGTTTCTCGTTTCTTGGGTAAACCGGACCACCAACTTACACCATACACACAAATAAACTCAATTCAGATGAAGGACTTAGACGGAAGACAGGAAACCATCAAAATATTCCAGGAATCCCGGGGCAGCAAAATCTCAGGTATATTCCCCAGTAATGTCTTCACTGATACAGCTCCGAGGACAATGGAAAATAACGAGACAATAAACAAGTGTGACATCAAAATAACAAGTTTTTCACCACGACAGAGCCTTTTAAAAGGAGAAAGTGAGTCTGGCCAGAGTGGCCCAGTGGTTGAGTGTTGACCTATGAACCTGAAGGTCACGGTTTGACTCCCTTGTCATGGAACCAGCCCAATCCCCAAGGTGGGGTGTGCAGGAGGCAGCGGATCAATGGTTCTCTCTCATCACTGATGTGTGTGTTTTTCTCTCTCCCCCTTCCTCTCTGAAATCAATATCAATATATTTAAAATATAATTGGAGAGCCGAAACCGGTTTGGCTCACTGGATAGAGTGTCAGCCTTCAGACTGAAAGGATTAGCTCAGAGCTGACAGAGCGTTTTATTTGTTTCCTTATTCATTACCAGATTATATGTGTGTCCTCATTTCCCCTTTCCCCCACCACGACCCCTTCCGCTCAAGACCTCAACCCTGGTGTCTGGGTCCCTTGGTTAGGCTTATATGCATGCAGACAAGTTCTGTCTTGACACCTCCACCTTACCTCCATCCTCCTCCCTACCTTCCCTCTGAGGTTATAGGGTCTGATCGATGCTTCTCTGTCTCTGTATCTGTTTTTGTTGATTCATGTAAGTTGATCATTCTTTTTCACAAATGAGTGAGATCATGAGATATTTATCTTTCCCCGACTGGCTTATTTCGCTTCACATAACGCTCTCCAGTGCCATCCATGCTGCTGCAAATGGTAAGGATTCCTTCTTTTTTACTGCAGCCTGGCCTTCCATTGTGTAGATGGACCACAGTGTTTGAATCCACTCCTCTGCCCACAGGCTGTTTCCAAATCTCAACTATTGTAAACGGTGCCGCCATGTACACAGGGTGTACATATCCTTTCTGATGGCTGTTTCTCATTTCTTGGGATAAACTAGACCAGCAACTTACACCATACACACAAATAAACTCAAAATGGATGAAGGACTAGACGGAAGACAGGAAACCAAAATACAAAAATATTCCAGGAATCCACAGGCAGCCAAATCTCAGGCATCTGCCCTAGCAATTTCTTCACTCATTCAGCTCCGAGGACAATGGAAACTAAAGGGACAATAAACAAGTGTGACTACATTGAAATAACAAGTTTTGCACAGCCACAGAGCCTTTTAAAGGAGAAAGTGAGCCCGGCCAGCGTGTCCCAGTGGTTGAGTATTGACCTAGGAACCTAGAGGTCACGGTTCGTCTCCCTGGTCAAGGCACCAGCTTGATCCCCAGGTTGGGGCGTGCAGGCGGCAGCGGATCAATGGTTCTCATCACCATATTTTTGTGTTTATGGTGTAAGTCGGTGGTCTAGTTTATCTAGTTGTGTAGATGGACCACAGTGTTCTGATCGACTCATCTGCCCACAGGCTGTTTCCAAATCTCAGCTATTTCACACTGTGCTGCCATATACACAGGCATCCACATATCCTTTCTGAGAGAGATAGAAACACCAATGATGAGAGAGAATCACTGATCAGCTCCCTCCTGCAGGTCACCTGCTGGGGATGGAACCTGCCACCCAGGCATGTGCCTGTCACTGGATGTGAATCAGGGACCCTTCAGTCTGCAGGCCTCTGCTCTCTCTACTGAGCAAAACCAGCGAGGGTGAGGAACTGCATATTTTAGGAGGGCGGTGTGGTCCTGTGACGTGTCCATCTCTGCAGTGGCCAGGTGGAAACAGCCATGGGCCACATGGAAAAGTAAGGGCATGGCAGTCCTCCCACCAAAGCTTTAGCCACACATGTCTGGTTTCACCAAGGACGGCTGTTTCTGACCCGGGAAGTTCATCTCAGCTCATTGATTATTAAGGTTACATGACAGTGCAGTTTATCCAGCCTAGAAAGGGCATGTATATTTTGATTTTTGTTGTTAATTATTTTCAGTTTATCTGCATTCCATGCCATTTGAAGGAATATTTAAGAAATATTACAGAAGGTGAGGGTTTTGAGGGGTCAGGAAGAGGTCAAGGGCGTGGGGGAGTGGGAGGAGACAGATGTAAAACTTTAAACAATAAAGAATTTAAATTAAAAAATATTACAGAAGGGAAGGGGGAAGGGAGAGACCCCCATCCAATATAAAGATACTATGGTCTGCTCTACTGAATAGTTGATTTTTGGTCCAAAATCTGTTTTTTGGTGTGTGTTTGTTTTTTGGTTGTTTTTTTTTTTTTTTGGTAAAATACCAAGAGCAAAAGTCAGAGAATACTAAAAAGCAGCACACTGAATAGAGTGTCAGCCTGCAGACTGAAAGAATTAGCTAAGAGCTGACAGAGCCATTTATTTTTTCCTTATTGGTTAAGGTGTTACATGTGTGTCCTCATTCCACAGGTCCCCCATCACCACCACCACCCCTTCCCCGCTCATAAGCTCACTCCAGGTGTCCTGTGACCCTCGGGTAAGCTTATATGCATGCACACAAGTCCTGTGGTTGACCTCTTTCCCTACCTTTCCTACCTTCTCTCTCTGTAGTTAGACGGTCTGATCGATGCATCTCTGTGTCCACATCTGTTTTAGTTCATCCGTTTATGTTGCTCATTCTATATCACAAATGAATGAGATCATGAGATATTTATCTTTCCTGGTATGGCTTATTCCACTTCACATAATGCTCTCCATTTCCATCCATATTGTGACAAATGGTAAGAATTCCTTAGTTTTTGCTGCAGCCTGGCCTTCCGTTGTGTAGAGGGACCACAGTGTTCTGATCCACACATCTGCCCACAGGCTATTTCCAAATCTCAGCTATTGTACACGGTGCCGCCATGTACACAGGGTGCACACATCCTTTCTGATAGCTGTTTCTCGTTTGGGGGATAAACCAGACCACCAACTTACTCCATACACAAAAACAAACTCAATTCGGATGAAGGACTTAGAGGCAAGACAGGAACCCATCCAAATATTCCAGGAATCCACGGGCAGCAAAATTGGAGTCATATACCACTTCAATTTCTTCACCAATACAGCTCCGAGGGAAATGGAAACTAAAGAGAAAATAAACAAGTGTGACTACATCGAAATAACCAGTTTTTGCACCGAGACATTTAAAAGTAGAAAGTGAGACCGTCCACCACGGACCACTGGTTGAGTGTTGACCTATGAACCTGGAGGTCACAGTTCAACTACCTGGTCAAGGTACCAGGTCGATCCCCGGGTGGGGCGTGCATGAGGCACCTGATCAAAGGTTCTCTCTCATCACTGATACTTCTATCTCTCTCTCCTTCTCCCTTCCTCTCTGAAATCAATACCAATATATTTTAACACTAAAAGGAGAGCAGAAACTGGTGTTGCTCATTGGATAGAGCATCGGCCTGGGACTGAAAGGACTAGCTGTGAGCTGACAGAGCCTTTTATTTTTTCCTTATTGATTAAGGGATTACATGTGTCCTCATTCCCACGTTCCCCAACCACCACCACCTCACCCCCCTCATGGCCTCACCCCTGGTGTCTCGTGACCCTCGGTTAGGCTTATCTGCATGCACACAAGTCCTGTGGTTGACCCCTTTCCCTATCTTTTCCTACCTTCTCTCTATGGTTAGACGGTCAGATCGATGCTTCTCTGTCTCAGCATCTGTTTTTGTTCATCCATTTATGGGGATCATTTTATGTCACAAATGAGTGAGATCATGAGATATTTATCTTTCCCCGACTGGCTTATTTCGCGTCACATAATGCTCTCCAGTTCCATCCATGCTGCTGCAAATGGTAAGGATTCCTTCTTTTTTACTGCAGCCTGGCCTTCCATTGTGTAGATGGACCACAGTGTTCTGATCCACTCATCTGCCCACAGGCTGTTTCCAAATCTCAGCTATTGTACACGGTGCCGCCATGTACACAGGGTGTACAAATCCTTCCTGATCGCTGTTTCCATTTCTTGGAATAACCTAGACCACCAACTTGCACCATAAACAAAAATAAACTCAAAACGGAGGAAGGACTAAGACAGGAGACAGGAAATCATCAAAATATTCCAGGAATCCACAGGCAGCCAAATCTCAGGCCTGTGCCCCAGCAATGTCTTCACTGATACAGCTCAGAGGGCAATGGAAGATAAAAAGACAATAATCAAGTGTGACTACATCAAAATAACCAGTGTTTGCACAGGGACAGGGCCTTTTAAAAGGAGAAAGTGAGCCCGGCCAGCGAGACCCAGTGGTTCATTGTTGTCGCCCACACTTATGACCTCACCCCTGGTGTCTGGGTACTATGGTTAGGCTTATATGCATGCAGACAAGACATGTGGTTCACCCTTTCCCCTTACCCCCATCTTCCCCTTACCTTCACCCTGAGGATAGAACGCCTGATCAATGCTCTCTGAGTCTGGATCTGTTTTTGTTCATCCGTTTATTTTGGTCATTCTATGTCACAAATGAGTGAGATCATGAGATATTTATCTTTCCCCGACTGCCTTATTCCACTTCACATAATGCTCTCCAGTTCCATCCAAGCTGCCACAAATCAGGATTCCTCCGTTTTTACTGCAGCCTGGCCTTCCGATCTGTAGATGGACCACAGTTTTCTGATCCACTCATCTGCCCACAGGCTGTTTCCAAATCTCAGCTATTGTACACGGTGCCGCCATGTACACAGGGGTGCACATATCCTTTCTGATCGCTGTTTCTCCTCTTTGGGATATACTAGACCACCAACTTACACCATAAACAAAATAAGCTCAAAACTGATGATGGACTTAGGCAGAAGACAGGAACCCATCCAAATATTCCAGGAATCCACAGGCAGCAAAATCTCAGGCATATGCCCCAGCAATTTCTTCACGGATACGACTACGGCGAGGGCAATGGAAACTAAAGAGACAATAAACAAGTGTGACTACATCAAAATAACCATTTTTGCATAGCAACAGAGCCTTTTAAATGGAGAAGGTGTGCCCGGCCAGCATGGCCCAGTGGTTGAATGGTGACCTATGTACCTGAAGGTCACAGGTCAAATCCCTGGTAAGGGCACCAGGTCCATCCCCAGGGTGGGGTGTGCAGAAGGCAAAAGATCAAAGGTTCTCTCTTATCACTGATGCTTCTCTCTCTCTCTCTCTCTCTCTCTCTCTCTCTCTCTCTCTCTCTCTCTCTCTCTCTCCTTCTCCCTTCCTCTCTGAAATCAATACCAATATATTTAAAAAATAAAAGGAGAGCCGAAACCGGTGTTGCTCTTTTGATAGAGTGTTGGCCTGCAGACTGAGAGGATTAGCTGTGAGCTGAAAGAGCCTTTATTTTTTCCTTATTGATTAAGGAATTACATGTGTGTTTTCATTCGCCAGTTCCCCCACCACCACCACCCCACCCCAGCTTATGACCTCACCCCTGCTGTCTTGTGACCCTTGGTTAGACTTATATGCATGCACACAAGTCCTGTGATTGACCCCTCCCTCTTATTCCCATCTCCCCTTACCTTCCTGCTGAGGGTAAACAGTATCATGGATGTTTCTCTGTCTCTGGATCTGTTTCTATCCATGTGTTTATTTTGGTCATTCTATGTCACAAATGCGTGAGATCATGAGATATTTATCTTCCCCGACTGACTTATTTCGCCTCCCATAATGCTCTCCAGTTCCATCCATGCTGCTGCAAATGGTAAGGATTCCTTCCTTTTTACTGCAGCCTGGCCGTCCGTTGTGTAGATGCACCACAGTGTTCTGATCCACTCATCTGCCCACAGGCTGTTTCCAAATCTCAGCTATTGTACACGGTGCCGCCATGTACACGGGGGTGCACATATCCTTTCTGATCGCTGTTTCTCATTTCTTGGAATACATTAGACCACCAACTTGCGCCATACACACAAATAAACTCAATTCGGATGGAGAACTTAGGCAGAAGACAGTAAACCGTAAAAATATTAAAGGAATCCATGGGCAGCCAAATCTCAGGCATGTCCCCAGCAATTTCTGCATGGATTCAGCTGGGAGGGCAATGGAATCTAAAGAGACAATAAACAAGTGTGACTACATCGGTTACACATATCCTTTCTGATACCTGTTTCTCGTTTTTGGGATAAACTAGACCACCAACTTACACCATAAACAAAAATAAACTCAATTCAGATGAAGAACGTAGAAGACAGTAATCCATAAAAATATTATAGGAATCCACAGGCAGCAAAATCTCAGGTATATGTACTTGCAATTTCTTCACCGATACAGCTCCGAGGGCAATGGAAACTAAAGAGACAATAAACAAGTGTGACTATATTGAAATAACAAGTTTTAGCACTGAGACAGGGCCTTTTAAAAGGAGAAAGTGAGCCCAGCCAGTGTATACCAGTGGTTGAGTGTTGAGGAGGCAACAGATCAATGGTTCACTCTCATCTCTCTCTCTCTCTCTTTCTCCCTTCCTCTCTGAAATCAATACCAATATATTTAAAAACTAAAAGGAGAGCCAAAACCGGTTTTGGTTCAGTGGATACAGCATCGACCTGTGGAATGAAACATCCCAAGTTCACTTCTGGTCAAGATCATGTACCTTGGTTGCAGGCACATCCCCAGTAGGGGCTGTGCAAGAAGCAGCTGATCAATGTTTCTCTTTCATTGATGTTTCTAACTACCTATCCCTCTCCTTCCTCTATAAAAAAATCAATACAATATATTTTATAAAAGAATAAAAAGACAGAAAATTAAGCCATTTGTGACAAGGAGTGGACGGACCTCAAAGGCATTGTAAGTGAAATACATCAGGGGACAGAAAATACTGTCCTATCTTACTTAGATGTGGAATATTAAAAAAAACATTTTAAAACCACAGAAAGAACAGATTGGTGTTTGACAGAGGTGGGGGAGGCGGTGTTGAAATGTGTGAAAGAAGGAATCCAAGATGGCGGCATAGGTAAACTCCTACACTGCTGCCTCGCACAACAATTTCAAAACTACAACTAAAAGACAGAACGGACATCATCCAGAAGTACAGAAAAGCCAGCTGAGTGAATATTCTACAATGAGAAGGAAAGAGAGGGGCACATGGAGATGGAGACCTTGAGGAGCTGCAAAAAGCTGAGGTACAGAGACACACATGTGGAGAGAATGGGTGCTGGAGTACCTGGCTGGCTTTCTCTAGTGGAAGGAAGATGGAGGCTCCCAACTGCATTGAAACCCTTATCCTACGGCACTAAACTCCACGTCCAGCTGAAAATCATACAGGGGGAGTTTGGACTGTGAAAAGGGAGAAGTGCGTGAAAATTTAGGGGAGTCGTGAAAGGGCAGAAGTCTGGTGGTGCGCATAGCACTACTTACAGAAGACCGACTGCTGATTCTTACTCTGGCTTTTACGAGAGGGCAGGAGATTAAGCATCCCAACTGCCGCAGCTCTAACTCCACTAAACACCAGTTTCAGGCAAAACCCTGGGGACCCAAATTCATATGGTCCCGGAGTGCAGTGGAGCTGGAAAGGCAGCGGTCCAGAGGCACAGCAAGAGCATATGCACACGGGGACTGCTCTAGCGATTACCCAGTCACGTGAGACCAAGGGGCCCTGGAGGGCGGGGCCAACTGGAAGGCAAGGTGGTCCTTTAAGCCCTGAGACTCCACCATTCCAAGCTCAACAGAGAGGCTTTTGCTGTTTTGTAGGACTTGTATCATAACGCTAAATCCAACACAGAAGTTCTCACGACATAATGAAAATGCAGAGAAAAGGAAGAGATCACAAACAAAACAAAAAAAATGGAAGAAAACAAACCACTTCTGAGACAAGGGAAGGGATCACAAACAAAAGAAATGGAGGAAAACAAATGACTGGATATAGAGTTAAAAACCACGCTTATAAGGTTTTCAAGAATCTCCTAGAAAAGTTGGATAAAGTTAGCAAGAGCCAAGAGGAGATGAAAAAGAACCAAATAGAGATTAAAAAAGATCCAACTAGAGATGGAAAAGGACCAACTAGAAATTAAACATACACTGACTGAAATAACTAATATTATACAGAGACTGAACAGCAGGCTAGAGGAGGGCAAGAATCAAGTCAATAAATTTGAAATATAAAGAATAAGAAAACACTCAACTGGAAAAGCAAGAAAAAAAAATAATCCAAAAATGTGAAGAGAATGTAAGGAGCCTCTGGGACAGCTTCAAGCGTATGAACGTCAGAATTGAAGCGTACAAGCGTACAGAACGCCAGAGGAAGAGAGAAAGATACTGAAAACCTATTTAAAGAAATAATGACCAAAAACTTCCCACATCTGATGAAAGAAATAGACTTACAAGTCCAGGAATCACACAGAACCCCATATAAAAGGAATCCAAAAAAAACTACACCAAGACACAACATAATTAAAATACTAAGAGCAAAAGAAGAAGGGAGAATATTTAAAAGCAGCAAGAGAAAAACAGTTCATTACCTACAAGGGATCACCCATATGACTGTCAGCTGATTTCTCTACAGAAACTATGCAGGCCAGACGGGAGTGGCAAGAAATATTCAATGTGATGAATAGCAAGAACCTACAACCAAGGTTACTCTCCCCAGCAAAGCTATCATTCAGAATTGAAGGGCAGATAAAGAGCTTCACAAGAAGAAAAAGCTAAATGAGTTCATCAATTCCAAACCAGTATCATATGAAATGCTGAAAGGTATTCCTTAAGAAGACGAAAAAGAAAAAGTAAAACACAAAAAATTATGAACATCAAATACATATCTATCAACAAGTGAATCTAAAAATGAAGTGAAATAAAAATTTGATGAACAGAATAAACTAATGAATATAATAGAATAAAGAGCACAGAAAGGGAGTAGACTGATAATTCTCAGGAGGGATGGGGTGAAGGGGTGTACAATAAGAGACTGGACAAAAATCATACACCCATGGATGACATCAACGGGAGGGAGGTAAGGGTAGAGGGAGGTGTGGGAGCTGGGTGAAGGGGAGCTATGGAGGGGAAAAAAGAAAAACAAATGTAATAATTTGAATAATAAAGATTTAATTTAAAAAAACATTTTAAAACCACAGAAAGAACAGATTGGTGCAATACAAAGATGGGGGAGGGGGTGTTGTAACGGGTGAAGAAGAGAATCCAAGATGGCGGCATAGGTAACACCTACACTGCTGCCTTGCACAACAATTTCAAAACTACAACTAAAAGATGGAACAGACATCATCCAGAACCACAGGAAAGCTGGCTGAGTGGACGTTCTACAGCTAGAAGGAAAGAGAGGGGCTTACGGATACCCAAGAGCTGCAAAAAGCTGAGGTACGGAGACACGCTGTGGAGAGACCAGGTGCCTGAGTATCTGGCTGGCTTTCTCTGGTGGAAGAAGGACGGAGACTCCCAACTGCTTTGAACCCCTTGTCCTACGACACTAAACCCCAGATCCAGCCGAAACTCATCCGGGGGGAGTTTGGACTGTGAAAAGGGAGAGGTGCATGGAAATTTAGGGGAGTCGCAAAAGATCAAAAGTCTGGTGACACGCAAGGCACTGTGCGCAGAGGACCAGCTTTTGATTGTGCCACTGGCTTTAATGAGAGGGTGGGAGACAGACCCTCCAAACTGCACCACTTCTAACCTCATAAACCCTGTTTCAGGCGAAAACCTGGGGACCCAGACTCATATGGTCCCAGAGCACAGGGGAGTCAGAAAGGCAGCGGTCTAGAGGCACTGCAAGAGTGCGTGCGCACAAGGGACTGTCCAGCGATTACCCAGTCACGTGACACTCAGGGGCCGGGGAGGGCAAGGCGGACCGGAAGGCAAGGCGGTACATTAAGCCTTGAAACTCCACCCATCCCAAAATCAATAGAGAGGCTTCTGCAGTTTTGCAAGTCTGATATCATAAGGCTGAATCCAACACAGAAGTTCTCCCGGCATAGTGGAAATGCGGAAACAAAGAAAGAGATCATAAAAAAAGAATTAGAAGAAAACAAACTACTGGATATAGAGTTCAAAACCACACTTATAGGGTTTTTCAAGAATATTCTAGAAAAGTTGGATAAATTTAGCGATACCCAAGAAAAGATGAAAAAGGACCAACTAGAGATGGAAAGGACCAACTAGAAATTTAACATACACTGACGGAAATAAAAAATATTATTCAGAGGCCTAACAGCAGACTAGAGGAAGGCAAGAATCAAGTCAAAAATGTGAAATGCAATGAAGCAGAAAACACTCAAGTGGGAAAGCAAGAAGAGAAAAGAATCCAAAAATGTGAAGAAAGCGTAAGGAGCCTCTGGGACACCCTCAAGTGTATTAACATCAGAATTGTGGGGGTGCCAGAAGAAGTGAGAGAGCAAGATACTGAAAACCTATTTAAAGAAATAGTGACTGAAAGCTTCCCACATCTGGTAAAAGAAATAAATTTACAACTCCAGGAAGCACACAGAACCCCATATAATAGGAATCTGAAGAAGACACATCTTCAGATTTAATTATGAGACACATCATAATTAAAATACCAAGAGCAAAAGACAAAGAGAGAATATTAAAAGCAGCAAGAGAAAAACATTCATTACCTACAATGGAGCACCCATATGACAGTCAGCTGATTTCTCAACAGAAACGATGCAGGCTAGATAGGAGTGGCAAGAAATATTCAACATGATGAACAGCAAGAAACTAAAACCAAGAATACATTATCCAGAAAAGCTATCATTCAGATTTGAAGGGCAGATAAAGAGCTTCACAGAGAAGAAAAAGCTAAAGGAGTTCATTATCTCTAAACCAGTATTATACGAACTCCTGAAGGGTACTCTTTAAGAAGAGGAAGAAGAAAAAGGTAAAAAACAAAAAATTATGAACAACAAATACATATCAACAAGTGAATCTAAAAATTAAGTGAATTAAAAATTTGATGAACAGAATAACCTGGTGAATATAATAAAATCAGGCGCAGAGACAGGGAGTGGACTGATAATTCTCAGGGGAGAAGCGGTGAGGGGAGTACAAGGAGATACTGGACAAAAATCATACACCTATGGATGAGGTCAATGGAAGGGAGGTAAGGGTAGAGGGAAAGGTGGGAGCCGGGTGGAGGGGAGCTATGGAGGGTTAAAAAGAAAAACAAATGTAATAATCTGAACAATAAAGATTTAATTTTAAAAAAACATTTTAAAACCATAGAAAGAACAGATTGGTGCTTGACAGAGGTGTGGCATGGGGTGTTGAAATGGGTGAAGGAGAGAATCCAACATGGCGGCATAGGTAAACACCTATACTGCTACCTCACACAACAATTTCAAAACTACAACTAAAAGATAGAAGGGAAATCATCACGAACCACAGGAAAGCTGGCTGAGTGGAAATTCTACAACTAGAAGGAAAGAGAGGGGCTCACAGAGACACAGGAGCTGAAAAAGCTTAGGCACCGGGACGCATGTGTGGAGAGAGCGGGTACCCGAGTACCTGGCTGGCTCTCTCTGGTGGAAGGAAGACGGAGACTCCCAACTGCATTGAAACCCTTATCCTACGGCAATGAACCCCAGGTAGCCGAAACTCATTCGGGGGGAGTTTGGACTGTGAAAAGGGAGAAGTGGACGGAAATTTAGGGGAGTCACGAAAGGGCAGAAGTCTGGTGGCGCGCACAGCACTGCACGCAGAATACTGACTGCTGATCGTGCCACTGGCTTTTGAGAGTGGGCGGGACACAGACCCTCCCAACTGCGTCACTTCTAACTCCCCTAAACCCCAGTTTCTGTCAAAACACTGGGGACACAGACTTATATGGTTCCGTAGCGCAGGGGAGCCAGAAGAGCAGCAGTCTAGAGGCACTTGAAAAGCGCGCGAATGCACGCAGGTACACCTAGGAACCACTCCAGTGATTACCCAGTCACATGAGATTAAGGGGCTGTGGAGGCAGGGCTGACTGGAAGGCAAGGTGGTCCATTAAGTCCTGAGACTCTACCCATGCCAAGCTCAACAGAGAGGCTTCTGCAGTTTTGCAAGTCTGGTGTCATAAGGCTGAATCCAACACAGAAGTTCTCCCGGCATAGTGAAAATGCCGAGTCAAGGGAAGGGATCACAAACAAAAGAAATGGAGGAAAACAAATGACTGGATATAGAGTTCAAAACCAAGCTTATAAGGTTTTTCAAGAATATCCTAGAAAAGTTAGATAAAGTTAGCAAGTCCCAAGAGTAGATGAAAAACAACAAACTAGAGATGAAAAAGATCCAACTACAGATGGAAAAGGACCAACTTGAAATTAAACACACACTGACTGAAATAAAAAATATTATGCAAAGACCTAACTGCAGACTAGAGGAAGGCAAGAATCAAGTTAAAAATTTGAAATATAAAGAAGCAGAAACACTCAACTGGAAAAGCAAGAAGAGAAAATGAATACCAAAAAGTGAAGATAATGTAAGGAGCCTCTGGGACAGCTTCAAGCGTACCAACATCAGAATTGTGGGGGTGCCAGAGCAAGAGAGAGAAGAAGATACTGAAAAACTATTTAAAGAAATAATGACCCAAAACTTCCCACATCTGGTGAAAGAAATAGACTTAAAAGTCCAGGAAGCACACAGAAACCCATATAAAAGGAATTCAAACAGGACTACACCAAACACATCATAATTAAAATACCAAGAGCAAAAGACAAAGAGAGAATATTAAAAGCAGCAAGAGAAAAACAGTTCATTACCTTCAAGGGAGCACCCATACGACTGTCAGATGATTTTTCAACAGAAACGATGCAGGCCAGACAGGAGTGGCAAAAACATATTCAACTCAATGAATAGCAAGAACCTACAACCAAGAATACCCTGTCTAGCAAGCTATCATTCAGAATTGAAGGGCAGATAAAGAGCTTCACAGAGAAGAAAAAGCTAAAGGAGTTCATCAACTCCAAATTAGTATTGTATGAATTGCTGAAAGGTACACTTTTAGAAGAGGAAGAAGAAAAAGTAAAAGACAAAAAATTATGAACAACAAATACATATCTATCAACAAGTGAATCTACAAATTAAGTGAATTAAAAATTTGATGAATAGAATAAGCTAGTAAATATAATAGGATCAAGAGCACAGAAAGATTGTAGACTGATAATTCTCAGGGGGAAAGGGGTGAGGGGGGTACAGGGAGAGACTGGACAAAAATCATACACCTATGGATGAGGTCAACGGCAGGGAGGTAAGGGCAGAGGGAAGGGTGGGAGCCAGGTGGAGGAGAGCTATGGAGGGGAAAAAAAAACAAATGTAATGATCTAAATAATAAAGATTTAATTAAAAATACATTTTAAAACCAAAGAAATAACAGATTGGTGCTTGACAGGGGTGGGGAAGGGGGTGTTGAAATGGGTGAAGGAGAGAATCCAACATGGCGGCATAGGTAAACACCTATACTGCTGCCTCACACAATAATTTAAAACTACAACTAAAAGATGGAACGGACATCATCCAGAACCACAGGAGAGCTGGCAGAGTGGAAATCCTACACCTAGAAGGAAAGAGAGGGGCTCACAGAGACCCAGGAGCTGAAAAAGCTGAGGCACCGGGACGCATGTGTGGAGAGAGCAGATGCCCGAGTACCTGGCTGGCTTTCTCTGGTGGAAGGAAGACGGAGACTCTCAATTGCATTGAATCCCTTATCCTACAGCAATGAACCCCAGGTAGCCAAAACTCATTCGGGGGGAGTTTGGACTGTGAAAAGGGAGAAGTGGACGGAAATTTAGGGGAGTCGCGAAAGGGCAGAAGTCTGGTGGCGCACACAGCACTGCACGCAGAATACTGACTGCTGATTGTGCCGCTGGCTTTAACAAGTGGGCTGGAGACAGAGCCTTCCAACTGTGCCACTTCTGACTCCACTAAACCCCAGTTTCAGGCAAAAACCTGGGGACCCAGACTCAGATGGTCCCAGAGAGCAGGGGAGCCAGAAAGGCAGCGGTCCACAGGCACAGCAAGAGCACACACACAGAGTCCACTCTAGCAAATACCCGGTCATGTGTGACCCAGGGGCTATGGAGGGCGGGGCTGACTGGAAGGCAAGGCAGTCCATTAAGCCCTGAGACTGCATCAATCCCAAGCTCAACAGAGTGGCTTTTGCAGTTTTGCAAGTCTGGTATCATAGGGCTGAATCCAAAAGAGAAGTTTTACTGGCATAGTGAAAATGCCAAGACAAAGGAAGAGATCACAAACAAAAGAAATGGAGGAAAACAAACGACTGGATATAGAGTTAAAAACTACGCTTATAAGGTTTTTCAAGAATATTCTAGAAAAGTGGGATAAATTTAGCGATACCCAAGATGAGATGAAAAAGGATCAACTAGAGATGGAAGAGGACCAACTAGAGATGGAAAAGGACCAACTAGAAATTAAACATACACTGACTGAAATAAACAATATTATACAGAGACCTAAGAGCAGATTAGGGGAGGGCAAGAATCAAGTCAAAAATTTGAAATATAAAGAATCAGAAAACACTCAACTGGAAAAGCAGGAAGACAAAAGAATCCAAAAATGTGAAGAGAATGTAAGGAGCCTCTGGGACAGCTTCAAGCATACCAACATGAGAATTGTGGGGGTGCCAGAGGAAGAGAGAGAGCAAGATACTAAAAACCTATTTCAAGAAATAGTGACGCAAAACTTCCCACATCTGGTAAAAGAAATGGACTTTCAAGTCCAAGAAGAACACAGAACCCCATATAAAAGTAATCCAAATAGTACTATACAAAGGCACATTGTAATTAAAATATCAAGAGCAAAAGACAAAGAGAGAATATTAAAAGCAGCAAGAGAAAAACAGTTCATTACCTACAAGGGAGCACCCATACGACTGTCAGCTGATTTCTCAACAGAAACTATGCAGGCCAGATGGGAGTGGCAAGAAATATTCAATGTGATAAACAGCAAGAACCTACAACCAAGAATAATCTATCCAGCAAAGCTATCATTCAGAATTGAAGGGCAGATAAAGAGCTTCACAGAGAAGAAAAAGCTAAAGGAGTTAATCATCTCTAAACCAGTATTATATGAAATGCTGAAGGGTACTGTTAAGAAGAAGAAGAAGAAAAAGGTAAAAAACAAAAAATTATGAACAACAAATACATATTTATCAACAAGTGAATCTAAAAATTAAGTGAATTAAAAATTTGATCAACAGAATAAACTGGTGAATATAATAGAATCAGGGCACAGAAAGGGAGTGGACTGATAATTCCCATCGGAAAGGGGTGAGGGGTGTACAGGGAGAGACTGGACAAAATTCATACACCTATGGATGAGATCAATGGGAGGGAGGTAAGGGCAGAGAGAAGGGTGGGAGCTGGGTGGAGGGGTGCTATGGAGGGGAAAAAAGAGAAACAAATATAATAATCTGAACAATAAAGATGTTATTTAAAAAAATAAACATTAAGTGAATTAAAAATTTGATGAACAGAATAAACTGGTGAATATAATAGAATCAGGAGCGCAGAAAGGGAGTGGACTGATAATTCTCAGGGGGAAAGGGGTGAGGGCGGTGCAGGGAGAGACTGGACAAAAATCATACACCTATGGATGAGGTCAACGGGAGGGAGGTAAGGGTAGAGGGAGGAGTGGGAGCCAGGTGGAGAGAGCTATGGAGGGGAAAAAAGAGAAACAAATTTAATAATCTGAATAATAAAGATTTCATTTAAAAAAAAACATTTAAAAACCACAGAAAGAACAGATTGGTGCTTGACAGAGGTCGGGGAGGGGTGTTGAAATGGGTGAAGGAGAGAATCCAAGATGGTGGCATAGGTAAACACCTACAGTGCTGCCTCACACAATTTCAAAACTACAACTAAAAGACATAACGGACATCATCCAGAACCACAGGAAGGCTGGCTGAGTGGAAATCCTACACCTAGAACGAAAGACAGGGGCTCACAGAGACCCAGCAGCTGCAAAAAGCTGAGGTACGGTGACACGCGTGTGTAGAGAGCAGGTGCCCAAGTACCAGGCTGGCTCTCTCTGGTGGAAAGAAGACGGAGACTCCCAACTGCATTGAAACCCTTATTCTACGGCAATGAACGCCAGGTAGCCGAAACTCATTCAGGGGGAGTTTAGACATTAAAAAAAAAGAAGTGCACAGAAATTTAGGGGAGTCATAAAAGATCAGAAGTCTGGTGGCGCGCACAGCACTGCGTGCAGAGGACCGACTGCTGATTGTGCCGCTGGCTTTCACAAGTGGGCGGGAGACAGAGCCTTCAACTGAGTCACTTCTAACTCCACTAAACCCCAGTTTTGGGAAAAACTCTGGGGACCCAGACTCATATGGTCCCAGAGAGCAGGGGAGCTGGAAAGGCAGTGGTCTACAGGCACAGCGAGAGCACACACACACAGAGACTGCTCTAGTGATTACCCAGTCATGTGAGACCCAGGGGCCTTGGAGGGTGGGGCTGATTGGAAGGCAAGGTGGTCCGTTAAGCCCTGTGACTCTACCCATCCCAAGCGCAACAGAGAGGCTTTTGTAGTTGTGCAAGTCTTGTATCATAAGGCTGAATCCAACACAGAAGTTCTCCCGGTATAGTGAAAATGCGGAGACAAAGGAAGAGATCACAAACAAAAGAAATGGAGCAAAACAAATGACTGGATATAGAGTTCAAAACCACAGTTATAAGGTTTTTCAAGAATATGCTAGAAAAGATGGATAAATTTAGCGATACCCAAAAGGAGATAAAAAGGACCAACTAGATATGGGATAGGACCAACTAGAGATGGAAAAATACCAACTAGAGATTGAAAAGGACCAATTAGAAATTAAACATACACTGACTGAAATAAAAAATATTATACAGAGACCTAACAGCGGACTAGAGGATCACAAGAATCAAGTTAAAAATTTGAAATATAAAGATTCAGGGGGAGGAAAAATAGGTGGAATAGACGGACGCGTCTGGAGGTTTATCGCTGGGCACAGGGAGAGAGAGCAGCTGAGAGTCGCACTGGGAGTGTTTGTTGGCAAGTTAAGAGTCAGTTATCCTCCAGGAGAAGGTGGGGGACTGCTGGACGGGGCTCTCCTGACCAGGCAGCCCAACTGCCACAGGGTTTTTGTGTGACGGAGCCACCAGCGCGAACGGGAGACCACGCCATCATGCAGAGGGAGGTGGGTGTTGGCGGCGGTCTGAAAGCTGCAGCTGAAACACTCACCAAACAACCAGGGACCCATAACACCACTCTCCAATCGGCGCAGACACGCAGACTCAGGAGATCCATACGGCACACAGAAAAATGCCTTGTGTGTTGTAGTTTGTGCCCTTGAATCAACGTAGGAGAGAGAACTACATAACCAGACACCCAGGGGAGAAAGACCATGGGCAGAAGAAGAAACAGCCCACATACGCAGAACGGCAGGTATCACCAGAAAAGGAAGTAAACGAAATAGAAGCAGAAACAAGCCTGCCAGAGAAAGAGTTCGGAGAAATGATCATAAGGTGGATGGAAAGAATGGAAGACAAAATTGACAATGTAAGAGCCAAGAGTAAATGAAGAAGAAGCAAGAAGAAATGAAAAATGACATCACTGCTTTAAAGAACTCAATAAGAAGTATCAAAAGTAGATTAGAAGAAGCAGAGGACCGCATCAGTGAGCTAGAAACACAGTAGGAAAAAATACCCAAGTACAGCAGCTTCTAGAAAAAAAAAATTAAAAAGCAAGAGGAGAGCCTAAGGGAACTTTGGAATAACACGAAACAAAACAACATCCACATAATTGGGGTTCCAGAAAGAGTGGAAACTGAGCAAGGATTAGAGAACCTGTTTGAAGAAATAATGACAGAAAATTTCCCCAATATAGGAAAGGAAAAACCCACACAAATCCAAGAAGCTCACGGAGTCCCAAGCAAAATGAACCCCACAAAACCGACACCAAGGCACACTATAATTAAATTGGCAAACACCACCAACAAAGTAAGAATCTTAAAAGTGGCCAGAGAGAAACAGAAAGTTACCTACAAAGGAACCCCCATAAGACTAGCTACTGATTTCTCAACAGAAACTCATTAGGCCAGAAGGGATTGGAATGAAATACACAAAGTGTTACAAAGGAAAGGTCTGAATCCAAAAATACAAAAAAAAAAAGGACTAAGGGAATATATTACCACCAAACCAGTAATGCAAGAAATGTGAAAGGGTCTGCTGTAATAAAAAGAAATAGGGAGGAAAAATCCAAGATGGCGGCATAGGTAAACACCTACACTGCTGCCTCGCACAACAATTTCAAAACTACAACTAAAAGACAGAATGGACATCATCCAGAACCACAGGAAAGCTGGCTGAGTGGAAATTCCACAACTAGAAGAAAAGAGAGGGGCTCACAGAGACCCAGAGGAGCTGCAAAAAGCTGAGGTACAGAGACATGTACGTGTGGAGAGAGCGGGTGTGTCGGAGAACCTGGCTGTCTTTCCCTGGTGGGAGGGAGACGGAGACTCTCAACGGCATTGAACCCCTTATCCTACAACACAAAACCCAGATCCAGCCGAAACTCATACAGGGGGAATTTGGACTGTGAAAAGGGAGAGGTGCACGGAAATTCAGGGGAGTTACAAAAGATCAGAAGTCTGGTGACACGCATGGCACTGCATGCAGAGGACAGACTGCTGATTGTGCTGCTGGCTTTCCAAAGTAGGTGGGAGACAGACCCTCCCAACTGCACCATTTCTAACTTTACTAAACCAGAGTTTCAGGCGAAACCCTGGGGACCCAGACTCATATGGTCCCTGAGCACAGGGGAGCCAGAAAAGCAGCAGTCTAGAGGCACTACAAGAGCACATGCACACAAGGGATTGCTCCAGCGGTTACCCAGTCACGTGAGACATGGGGTCCGTGTAGGGCAGGGCCGACTGGAAGGCAAGGCGGTCCATTAAGCCCTGAGACTCCACCCATCCCAAGCTCAATAGAGAGGCTTCTGCAGTTTTGCAAGTTTGGTATCATAAGGCTGAATCCAACACCGAAGTTCTCCCTGCAGAGTGAAAATGCCGAGACAAGAAAAGCACAAACAAAAGAAATGGAGGAAAACAAACAACTGGATATAGAGTTCAAAACCACACTTAAAAGGTTTCTAAAGAATCTCCCCGAAAAGATGGATAAATTTAGCGAGACCCAAGAGGAGATGAAAAAGAACCAACTAGAGATGCAAAAGAACCAACTAAAAATTAAACATACACTGACTGAATTAAAAAAATATTTTACAGAGACCTAACAGCAGACTAGAGGAGGGCAATAATCAGGTCAAAAATTTGAAATATAAAGAATCAGAAAACACTCAACTGGAAAAGCAAGAAGAGAAAAGAATCCAAAAATGTGAAGAGGAATGTAAGGGGTCTCTGGGACAGCCTCAAGCGTACCAACATCAGAATTATGTTGGTGTCAGAAGTGAGAGAGCAAGATACTGAAAACCTACTTAAAGAAATAATGACTGAAAATTTACAACATCTGGTAAAAGAAATAGACTTACAAGTCCAGGAAGCACCCAGAAACCCATATAAAAGGAATCCAAAGAGGACCATACCAAGACACATCATAATTAAAATACCAAGAGCAAAAGACAAAGAGAGAATATTAAATGCAGCAAGAGAAAAACAGTTCATTACCTACAAGGGAGGACCCATACGACTGTCACCTGATTTCTCAACAGAAACTATGCAGGCCAGACAGGAGTGGCAAGAAATATTCAACATGATGAACAGCAAGAAACTACAACCAAGAATAATCTATCCAGCAAAGCTAACATTCAGAATTGAAGGGCAGGTAAAGAGCTTCACAGATAAGAAAAAGCTAAAGGAGTTCATCAACTCCAAACCAGTATTATATGAAATGCTGAAAGGTACTCTTTTAGAAGAGGAGGAAGAAAAAGGTAAAAGATAAAAAATTATGAACAACAAATACATTATCTATCAAGTGAATCTAAAAACCAAGTGAATAGAAAATCTGACGGACAGGATAAACTGGTGAATATAATAGAATCAGGAGCACAGAAAGGGAGTAGACTGAAAATTCTCAGGAGGGATGGGGTGAGGGGTGTACAATGAGAGACTGGACAAAAATCATACACCTATGGATGAGGTCAATGGGAGGGAGGTAAGGGCCGAGGGAAGGGTGGGAGCTGGGTGGAGGGTTGCTATGGAGGAAAAAAAAAAAACAGAAACAAAGCTAATAATCTGAAAAAGAAAGATTTAATTTATAAAAAAAAAAAGAGTTCTCTCCACGAGAAAAAAACCACCACCATCCCTGTAACAATGTTTGGTGATGGCTGTTAACAAAAGGCATCGATAATCATCTCACACTGTACACACCTGTGCACTCAGCCGCTCCCCCCTCACACAAATGCGACGTTACCTCAGTTATATCTCCATTTTTTAAACTATAGGGAGGAAAACTCATTTCCTCCCGCCCAGCAGTCAGGGGATGATGAACCCCACAAGAGAGGGGGAGCCAGGAAGAGCTTCCTTTCTGGAAGACGACTTTTCCCAGGAGTCCGAGACCGGAACCGGGCACCTGAGAGCACCCCCAGAATAATGAGTGGGGAGAGCACTGGCTCAGAGCGGACTCACCGCCAGACACCGAAACCAGCAGGAGCGAGGAGGGGGGAGGGCGAGCACCAGACCTCTCTGCGGCGGGGGCGTCCGGTGTCCCGTCCAAGCGTGCAGTGGGGGCTCCAATGCAGATCCGAGTGTGGAGTCCGATCTTTGTCCGTGGAGAAGCCACAAACCGCTCGAGGCGGGCAGGGCAGCTGCTATCGGGCATCTGCCATCGCAGTCGTGAAAAGAGTCTACTGTGGCCTGCACTCAACATGGATTAGCTGAGAGCGGAAAGACCTTTTATTTTCTCCTCATTGATTAAGAGATTACATGTGTGTCCTCATTCCCCCGTTCCCCCACTACCCCTTCACCACTCATGACCTCATCCCTGGTGTCTGGGTGCCTTGGTTAGGCTTATGGGCGAGCACACAGGTCCTGTGGTTAACCACACCCTCTTACCCCATCTACCTCCTACCTTCCCTCTGAGTGTAGAGGGTCTGATCGATGCTTGTCTCCGCATGTGTTTTGTTCATCCGTTTATGTTGATCATTCTATGTCACAAATGAGTGAGATCATGTGATATTTCTTTCCCCGACTGGCTTATTTCCCTTCACATAACGCTCTCCAGTTCCATCCATGCTGCTGCAAATGGTAGGGATTCCTTCGTTTTCACTGCAGCCTGGCCTTCCATTGTGTAGATGCACCACAGTGTTCTGATCCACTCATTTGCCCACAGGCTGTTTGCAAATCTCAGCTATTGTACACGGTGCTGCCATGTGCACAGGGGTGCACATATCCTTTCTGATCGCTGTGTCTCGTTTCTTGGGATACACTAGACCACCAACTTCCACCATACACACAAATATAAACTCAATTAGGATGAAGCACTTAGATGGAAGACAGGTACCCATCCAAATATTCCAGAAATCCACAGGCAGCAAAATCTCAGGCATGTGCCCTAGCAATGTCTTCACCAATACAGCTCCGAGGGCAATGGAAACTAAAGAGACAATAAACAAATGTGATTACATCAAAATAACAAACTTTTGCACAATGTCAGGGCCTATTAAAAGGAGTAAGTGTGCCCGGCCTGCATGGCACAGTGGTTGAGTGTTGACCTATGAACCTGGAAGTCAGGGTTCGAATCCCTGATCAGGGCACCAGCTGGATGCCCAGGGAGAATCATACAGGAGGCAACTGATCAATGGTTCTCTCTCATCTCTGAAGCTTCTCTCTCTCTCTCCTTCTCCCTTCCTCTCTGAAATCAATATGAATATATTTAAAAAATAAAAGGTGAGCCGAAACCGGTTTGGCACACTGGATAGAGAGTCGGCCTGCAGACTGAAAGGATTAGCTCCGAGCTGAGAGAGCCTTTTATTTCTTTCCTTATTGATTAAAGAATTGCATATGTGTCCTCATTCACCTCCCCCCCGTTCATAACCTGACGCCTGGTGGCTGGGTCCCTCGGTAAGGCTTATATGCATGCACATGAGTCCTGTGGTTGATCCCTCCCCCTTATTCCCATCTCCCCCTTACCTTTACACTGAGAGTACAGAGTATCTCGGATGTTTCTCTGTTTCTGGATCTGTTTCTGTCCATGTGTTTATGTTGATCATTCTATTTCACAAATGAGTGAGATTATGTGATATTTATCTTTCCCCGACTGGCTTATTTCACTTCACATAATGCTCTCAGTTCCATTCATGCTGCTGGAAATGGTCAGGATTCCTTCTTTTTTACTGCAGCCTGGCCTTCCAATGTGTAGATGCACCACAGTGTTCTGATCCACTCATCTGCCCACAGGCTGTTTCCAAATCTCAGCTATTGTACACGGTGCTGCCGTGTACACAGAGATGCACATATCCTGAGAGAGATAGAAATGTCAGTGATGAGACAGAGTCACTGATTAGCTGCCTCCTGTGGCCCCCTGCTGGGGATGGAACCTACAACCCAGGTAGGTGCCTTTGACTGGATTTGAACCCTGGAACCTTCAGTCTGCAGGCCTCTGCTCTCTCCACTGAGCAAAACCAGCGAGGGCGAGGAAGTACATATTTTAGGAGGGCCGTCTGGTCTCTGTGATGTGTTCTTCTCTGCAGTGACCACGTGGAAGCAGCCATGGGCCACATGGAAATGGAAGGGCACGGCTATCCTCCCAGCAAAGCTTTAGCCACTCATGTCTGGTTTGACCAAGGACGGCTGTTTCTGACCCGGGAGGTTCATCACAGCTCCTTGCTTATTATGGTTAAATAACAGTGTACTTTATCCAGCCTTGAAAAGCATGTATATTTTGATTTTTGTTGTTAATTACTTTGAGTTTATGTGCATTCCATCCTGTACGAAGGAATGTTTAAGCAATATTACAGAAGGTGAAGGTTGGGACCGCCGGGGGAAAGGTCAAGGGTTGTGAGAGTGGGAGGATACAGATGCAATACTTTAAACAATAAAGAATTTAAATTAAAAATATTACAGAAGGTAAGGGGGAAGGGAGAGACCCCCATCCAACATAAGGACATTATGGTCTGCTATGCTGATTAGTTGATTCTATTGATCCATAATCTGGTAGTTGTTGTGTTTTTGTTTTGTTTTGTGTTGTTTTTAGTAAAATACAAGAGCAAAAGACAAACAGAGAACATTAAAAGCAGCAAGAGCAGAACCAGTTTGGCTCACTGGATAGAGCATCGGCCTGCAGGCTGAAAGAATTAGCTCCGAGCTGACAGAGCCTTTTATTTGTTTAAGGAATTACATGTGTGTCCTCATTCCCGAGTTCCCCCACCACCCCTTCCCCATGACCTCACCCCTGGTGTCTGGGTGCCTTGGTTAGGCTTATACACATGCACACAAGTCCTTTAGTTGACCCCTCCCCCTTAACCCATCCTTCCCCTACCTACCTCTGAGATTAGAGGGTCTGATCGATGCTTCTCTGTCTCTAGATCTGCATTTGTTCATCCGTTTTGTTGATCATTCTACATCACAAATGAGTGAGATTATGAGATATTTATCTTTCCCCGACTGGCTTATTTCGCTTCACATAATGCTCTCCATTTCCATCCATATTGTTACAAATGGTAAGAATTCCTTCGTTTTTACTGCAGCCTGGCCTTCCATTGTGTAGATGGACCACAGTGTTCTGATCCACTCATCTGCCTTCAGGCTGTTTCCAAATCTCAGCTATTGTACACGGTGCCGCCATGTACACAGGGTTGCACATATCCTTTCAGTTCGCTGTTTCTCGTCTCTTGGGATAAACTAGGCCACCAACTTACCCCATAAAGAAAAATAAACTCAACATGAATGAAGGACTTAGACAGAAGACAGGAAACCACAAAAATATTACAGGAATCCACAGGCAGCCAAATCTCAGGCATGTGCCCCAGCATTTTCTTCACGGATACAGCTCCGAGGGCAATGGAACCTAAAGAGAAAATAAACAAGTGTGACTACATCGAAATAACAAGGTTTTGCACAGCCACAGAGCCTTTTAAATGAAGAAGGTGAGCCCG
The DNA here is from genome assembly GCA_004026805.1 of Lasiurus borealis. Lineage (NCBI taxonomy): Eukaryota > Metazoa > Chordata > Mammalia > Chiroptera > Vespertilionidae > Lasiurus > Lasiurus borealis. The sequence continues at coordinate 22,648 of PVJN01009691.1, read as the reverse complement.
GCCAGCATTGCTCAGTGGTTGACTGTTGACCTATGAACCTGGAGGTCACGGTCAAACTCCCTGGTCAGGGCACCAGCTCAATCCCCAGGATAGGGCATGCAGGAGGAAGCAGATCAAAGGTTCTCTCTCAGCATTTATGCTTTTCTCTCTCTCTCCTTCTCCCTTCCGCTCTGAAATCAATACCAATATATTTAAAAAATAGAAGGAGAGCCGAAACCAGTTTTGGCTCAGTGAATACAGCATCGCCCCACTGAAAGGATTGGCTGAGAGCTGACAGAGCCTTTTATGTATTAAGGTGTTACATGTGTGTCCTCATTCCTCCACTCCCCCAACACCACCACCACCCCACCACCACTCATGACCTCACCCCTGGTGTCTGGGTCTGTTGGTTAGGCTTATGTGCATGCATCCAAGTCTTGGGTTGACCCCTCTACCTTATTCCCATCTCCCTCTTACCTTTATCCTGAGTGTAGACAGTATCATGGATGATTCTCTGTCTCTGGATCTGTTTCCGTCCATGTGATTATGTTGATCATTCTATATCACAAATGAGTGAGATCATGAGATATTTATCTTTCCCCAACTGGCTTATTTCACTTCACATAATGCTCTCCAGTTCCATCCATGCTGCTGCTAATGGTCAGGATTCCTCCTTTTTTACTGCAGCCTGGCCTTCCATTGTGTAGATGGACCACAGTGTGCGAATCCACTCATCTGCCCACAGGCTGTTTCCAAATCTCAGCTATTGTACACGGTGCCACCATGTACACAGGAGTGCACATATCCTTTCTGATCGCTATTTCTCGTTTCTTGGGATAAACTAGACCACCAACTGACACAATACACAAACATAAACCCAAGACAGATGGAGGACTTAGACAGAAGACAGGAAACCATCAAAATATTACAGGAATCCACAGGCAGCCAAATCTCAGGCATATGCCCCAGCAATTTCTTCATCGATACAGCTCCGAGGGCAATGGAACCTAAAGAGAAAATAAACAAGTGGAACTACATCGTTATAACAAGTTTTTGCACAGCCATGGAGCCTTTTAAAAGGAGAAAGTGAGTCCGGCCAGCGTGGTCCCGTGGTTGAATGTTGACCTATGAACCTGGACGTCACGGTTTGACTCCCTGGTCAGGGCACCAGCTTGACCTCAGGTTGGGGCGAGCAGGAGGCAGCGGATCAATGGTTTTCTCTCATCTTTGATGCTTCTCTCTCTCTCTTTCTCCCTTCCTCTCTGAAATCAATACCAATATATTTAAACACTAAAAGGAGAGCCGAAACCGGTTTGGCTCACTAGATAGAGTGTGGGCCTGCAGACTGAAAGGATTAGCTGAGAGCTCACAGAGCCTTTTATTTTTTTCTTTATTGATTAAGGGATTACATATGTGTCCTCATTCCCCCGTTCCCTCACCACCATCACCCCTTCCACGCTCATGAGCTCACCCCTGGTTTCTCGGTCCGCTGGTCAGGCTTATATGCAGGCTCACACATCCTGGGGTTGACTCCTACCCCCCGTCCACTCCCTACCTTCCCTCTGAGCTTAGAGGGTCTCATCGATGCGTCTCTGTCTCCGGATCTGTTTTTGTTCGTCCGTTTATGTTGATCATTCTATGTCACAAATGAGTGAGATCATGAGATATTTATCTTTCCACGACTGGCTTATTTTGCTTCCCATAATGCTCCCCAGTTCCATCCATGCTGTTGCAAATGGTAAGGATTCCCTCTTTTTTTTTTTTTTTACTGCAGCCTGGCCTTCCATTGTGTTGATGCACCAGAGTTTTCTGATCCTCTCATCTGCCCACAGGCTGTTTCCAAATCTCAGCTATGGTACACGGTGCCGCCACGTACACACTTGTGCACCTATTCTTTCTGATCACTGTTTCTCGTTTCTTGGGATACACTAGACCACCAACTTACACCATACACCAAAATAAACGCAAGATGAATGAAGGACTTAGACAGAAGACAGGAAACCATCAAAATCTTCCAAGAATCCACAGGCAGCCAAATCTCAGGCATGTGCCACTGCAATTTCTTCACCAATACAGCTCCGAGGGCAATGGAAGCTAAAGAGACAATAAACAAGTGTGACTACATCGAAATAAGAAGTTTTTGCACCTAAACAGAGCCTTTTAGAGGGAGAAAGTGAGCCCAGCCAGTGTGTCCCAGTGGTTGAGTGTTGCCCTATGAACCTGGAGGTCACGGTCCATTCCCCGGTCAGAGGACCAGCTCGATGCCCAGGGTGAGGTGTGCAGGAGGCAGCGGATCAATGGTTTTCTCTCATCACGGATGCTTCTCTTTCTTGTTCCTCCTCCCTTCCTCTCTGAGATCAAGACCAATCTATTTAAAAAATAAAAGGAGAGCCGGAGCCAGCAGGGAGGGAGGGGAGTGCATTGGCGGCCGCCCGGGAGGGGAAAAGTTGCGAGGAAAGAGGGGGTCCCCCATGTCACGCACCTGGCTTTGAGAACCAGCTCCCGTCCAATCAGGCTCCCACCTTCTTCCGGTGCCAACGTCCAGGTGTCACCCTGCCCCGGGGCGGGGACGGGCCTCCTGGCGACGCTGGGTAACGGCACCGCCTCTCCCATGTGGGCATCCTAAGGGGGACGGGCAGGGTCCTCCCCTCAGGAGCTGGCGGGCCCGCAGTCACCTGCTGAGGCCGAGTTCTTCCAGGCAGACACTTTGGGGGGGCGGGCAGGGTCCCCCGAGGTGCAGCTTGAGCTCCTAGAAGCCGCTGAACGCTCGTCCACGTGTCCACAGGCCCGGGGAGGCGGAGACGGACCCGGATCGGAGCATCTGTGGTCTGGATGGAGGGGCCGGGCCGGGAGGGGACACGGAGAGGGGCCGGGGGGAGGGGAGACGGGGAGGAAACGAGGGAGGGGAGGACAACGCAGGGTCTCACAGAAGCGGGCCGGGCCGGGGCGCCCACCAGGGATGTGAGCTCGGCTGCGGGCACGTCCCTGCAAACAGCACGTGAAGACCAAGCCGAGGAGAGCCCTCTGGGGGGGCAAAGTGGGGGCTTCACCCAGGTTTGTGCCGGGAAAGCCAAAGAGCCCCTGAGAGGAGAAGCTCAGTGCAGGCGGCGGGTGCCACTGAGGTTTAAGGTCCTCAGCACCCCCTGCCCGCCGGCCTCCCCTGTGCTGCTCCCATCAGCCTCCTCTTCAGGCCGGGTCTCGTCTCTGCTCTTAAACGATTCTGGTTTCCGAGTCAGAGCCACCCGTGGGGGGGAGGGGGGATTCTCTTCCAACTTTAATGTCTACCCCAGGGCATGCTGGCCTCCGGCTTAATGCCGGCCCAGACAAGTCTCTGTGTGTTTTTAGAAATGACCGTGCAGAAGAAGGGAGATACCGGAAGAGAGAGAACATTTACTAACATCTGCTGTTCCCGCCGAAAGCGGCATTCTTATTCCATAACATCATCACAGACATGTTTTAAAATTCACCTACGAACAGATTAAAACGGAAAGGATGTATTCATTTTTATTGGATCGGATATATTGCAAACAGTTATTTTTCTTTCCTTGAAGTCGTGACGTTTATTGCAGGCAACTTCATTTAAAAAGGTTTTTCTTGAAACGTTAATGTCCATCGCGTGTAAAAATAAAATACATATTCTAAAAAAGAAACTGAATGGAGAGACTGAAACCAAGATGGCGGCCCAGGTGAACAACTAAACTGCTGCCTCGCACAACAGTTTCAAAACTACAGCTACAAGACAGAACGGACACCATCCAGAACCACAGGGAAGCTGCCTGAGTGGAAATTCTACAACTAGAAGGAAAGAGAGGGGCTCACGGAGACTCAGAGGAGCTGCAAAAAGCTGAGGTAGGGAGACAGGTGTGTGGAGAGGACGGGCGGCTCTGAGTGCCTGGCTGGCTTCCTCTAGATCAGCGGTTCTCAACCTGTGGGTCGCGACCCCTTTGGGGGTCGAACAACCCTCTCACAGGGGTCGCCTAAGACCAGCGGAAAACACCTATTTCCCATGGTCTTAGGAACCAAAAGACCGCTCCTCAGTGTCGCAAAGTGTGTAGCCATGTAGTTAACTGTTGTCATATGAAGACAGTTACCCATGCTACACCACGATTCAAGACATTTCATTTATTTGTCATTAGAAATATTTCACAATATGTAATTACGTATTGTTTTTGTGATTAATCCCTCTGCTTTAATGATGTTCCATTTGTAACAACGAAAACACATCCTGCCTATCAGATATTTACATTACAGTTCATAACAGCAGCAAAATGACAGTGATGAAGTAGCCACGGAAATCATTTTATGGTTGGGGGTCACCACCCCGTGAGGAGCTGTCTCAAAGGGTCACGGCCTGAGGAAGGTTGAGAACCACTGCTCTAGGGGGAGGAAGGTGGAAACTCCCGACTGCACTGAACCCCAGTTCCGGGCGAGACTCATACAGGGGAGTCTGGACTGTTGTGAAAGGGAGGAGTGGACGGAAACTTAGGGGAGCCACGAAAGGCAGAGATGTGGAGGAGTGCACGCCAGTGCACACAGAAAGGACTGACTGCTGACTGTGCCACTGGCTTTCTCTAGCGGGAGGAATACAAAACCTTCCAAAACTGTACTGAACCTGGGGGGACCCAGACTCCTATGGGTCCCCAGAGCACACGGAAACTCAGGGGAGACGCGAAAAGCAGAGGTCTGGAGGTGCGTGAGCATGAGTGTGCGCAGAGAGGGCTGCAGTGGTTACAAAGGGACACTGAGACCCAGGGGCCGCAGAGGGCAGGGCTGACGGGAAGCCAAGGCTCTCTGCTCAGCCCTGACATTCCACCCCATCCAAGCCGAACACAGAGGCTTTTGCAATCTTACAAGTCTTGTGTCATAAGGGTGTCTCCAGCACAGAAGTTCTACTGCTGTAGACACAGCTGATCCTCACAGCCAATCGGCTTGGAAGTCAATTCCCTCCAGTGATGCCAACAACAATCATGAATTAACTACAACAAGACTGTGCACACAGTCCACAAGGGAGTCCACCTCAGGGAAATGGGGAGGCGGAGCCACTGGACCATGTGGGACACCTAGCACACAAAGCTACTCTACCAACTCAGGGAAGCAGCAAAAATGTGGAGACAAAGGAACAGATCACAAACGACTGGATATAGAGCTGAAAACCACAGTTATGAGGTTTTTCAAGAATGTCCTAGAAAAGGCTGATAAATTTAGTGAGACCCAAGAAGAGATGAAAAAGAACCAACTAGAAATTAAACATACATTGACTGAAAAAATATTATACAGAGACCTAACAGCAGACTAGAGGAATGCAAGAATCAAGTCAAAGATTTGAAATATAAAGAATAAGAAAACACTCAACTGTGAAATCAAAAAGGAAAAAGAATCCAGAAATTGGAAGATAGTATAAGTAGCGTCTTGGACACCTTCAAGCGTACCAACATCACAATTATGGGGGTTCCAGAAGAAGAGAGAGACCAAGACACTGAAAAACTATTTGAAGAAAAAGTGACTTCAAACTTCCCCCACCTGGTGAAAGAAACAGACATACAAGTCCAGGAAGCACACAGGATCCCAAACAAAAGGAATCCAAAGAGGACTACACCAAGACACCTCATAATTAAAATGCCAAGAGCAAAAGACAAAGAGAGAATATTAAAAGCAGCAAGAGAAAAACAGTTAGTTACCTACAAGGGAGCACCCATGTGATTGTCAGCTGATTTCTCAACAGAAACGATGCAGGCCAGACGGGAGTGGCAAGAAATATTCAACGTGATGAATAGCAAGGACCTACAACCAAGATTACTCTCCCCAGCAAAGCTATCATTCAGAATTGAAGGGCAGATAAAGAGCTTCACAGATAAGAAAAAAATTAAAGGAGTTCACCACCACCAAACCAGTATTATGTGAAATGCCGAAAGACACTCTTTAAGAAGAGGTAAAAGAAGAAAAAGGTAAACATAAAAATTATGAGCAAAAAAAAAACGTATCTATCAACAAGTTCATCTAAAAGTCAAGTGAGTTAAAATTCTGATGAACAGAATAAACTGGTGAATATAACAGAATCAGGGGCACAGAAAGGGAGGGGACTGACAATTCTCAGGGGAAAGGGATGAGGTGGGTGAGGGGAAGAGGCTGGACAAAAATCGTACACCTATGGGTGAGGATAGTGTGGGAAAGGTAAGGGCACAGGGTGGAGTGGGAGCCGGGTGGAGGGGAAAAAAAAAGAGAAACAATTGTAATAATCTGAACAATAAAGATTTATTAGGTATAAATAAATAAATAAATAAATAAATAAATAAATAAATAAATAAATAAATGAAACATGTATTTTTTATTGATTTCCAAGAGGAAGGGAGAGACAGAGTAAGATAAAAACATCAATGATGAGGGAATCATGGATCAGCTGCCCCCTGTATGCCCCCTACTGGGCATGGAGCCCACAACCCCAGGCCTGTGCCCTGATGAGGATGTCTGTTTTGTTTTGTTTTGTTTTAATATATTTTATTGATTTTTTTTTTCAGAGAGGAAGGGAGAGGGGTAGAGAGTTAGAAACATCAATGAGAGAGAGACATCCATCAGCCGCCTCCTGCACACCCCACACTGGGGATGTGCCCGCCACCAGGATACATGCCCTTGACCGGAATCGAACCCGGGACCCCTTCAGTCCTCGGGCCAATGCTCTCTATCCGCTGAGCCACACCAGTGTTGGCGAGGATGTGTTTTGAATATAACTTTGTGGACGTGAATGAAACACGTGCTTTTGGGACAGTCGGCCTTCAGGGTTCCTCTCCGGATGAACCTGACAGGTCGCAGGGGACAGGCCTGGACTTGACGCGTCCAGAGAGGTGAGAGGCGGCGAGCACCGCGGGCCGTGTCTCTCCCGCCGAACGGAGCTACAAGAGTTGGAAGACTGGCCGAAACCGGTGTGGCTCAGTGGATAGAGTGCTGGCCTGTGGACTGAAAGGTCCCAGGTTCCATCCTGGTCAAGGGCATGCACTTGGGTGGCGGGCACATCCCCAGTGGGGGGCTTGCAAGAGGCAGCTGATGGATGTCTCTCTCTCATCGATGTTTCTGACTCTCTATCCCTCTCTCTTCTTCTCTGTAAAAAAAATCAATAAAATATATGAAAAAAAAAAAGAGTTGGAAGATTCCGATAGCAACTACTCCACCCCTGGCCCGGACCCAGGTGCGTGCAGGAGACAAGCGAGGGATGTCTCTCTCCCACTTCTCCCTCTACCTCTCCCCCTCCCAACATCCCTTCAACTCTCTCTCTTAAAAAAAAACACACAAAAAACAGGTTTGGCAGGAAATATCTCAGGCCATAAATCTGCAGGAGGAGGAGGAGGAACCCTGGATGGCGAGCATCTACTGGCAGTGCCTGCCCGGCGTGGCTCCGTGGTTGAGTGTCAACCTAGGAACCAGGAGATCACAGTTCAATTCCCGGTCAGGGCACACGCCTGGGCTTCGGGCTCGATCCCCGGGGTGCGGTGTGCAGGAGGCAGCTGGCCCATGGTCCTCTCTCATCACTGATGCTCCTATTTCTCTCTCCCGCTCCCATCCTCTCTGAAGTCAATATATATATGTATATTTTTTTTTTAGGAACTACGGGAATATCGGCGGTGCGTGTTCTTTCCTGCGTGGATCTCCCAGCCTACACTTCATGCATCGAGAGACTCAGAAGTGAGTTCTCGTGGTGAGAATCCCTCTCGTTCTAGCCTGAGGATTAAAAGCTCAGAGATCCCAGTTCCCTTCCCCTCCCCCCTTTCTTGCCTCCACTCCCTCCTTCCCAAATCAGCATGTCACCCTGTTGTCATGGTGACAGTGGCAGCTAAGGGAGGTCACACAAAACAATAAGACAATGAGGAGGAGAGCTTTCCCCTCCGCTAGAAGGGGTGGCGGCTCCAAGAACGCGGAGCCAACCCCTGGTTCTTCTCATTTTTCTCTTTCTACTCTCTTACCACCTCAACCAAGGAATGCCTGAATAAGTGGACCAGCCAATCTTTCCTCCCTCCCTCCCTCCTTCCCTCCCTCCCTTTCTCTCTCTCTCTCCCCTTTCCTCCGCCTGTCTAAAAGCACATTAATACATCAGTAAAAGAATCTATTTCCAAAAGAACCCAGGATTAAAAGAACAGAGGCAGTGCACGGCAATGACCAATTTCTGGAATCATTGGTCTCAGAGAAGACTTCCCTAACTGAAAAATAAAGTTACACTGTTTTCCTCTTCCGTCTTCTTTTTGTTGTTGCTGTTGTTGTTGTTGTTGTTGCTGACAAAAACATGTTTGCTTCACCAAACTCCCCAGTCAGGCTCCTGAGACTGCCCCTTTGTCCCAGCGGCCAGTACACACTTCCCGATAAAATCTGCTTTTAGCAGGAAGCCTGCTGAGGTTCTTTATTCACCGGAAACTCCCACTGACCATCCTCAATATCTAATAAAATTGCCCCTCCTCCCCTTTCCCCTCCCTCTCCTCCTCCTCCTCCTCCTTCTCCTCTTCCTCCTCTTCCTCCTACTCCTTCTCCTCCCTCCCACCCTCCCTGCCCCGCTCCCACCAGCTTGCCTCTGATGAGCCCAATCTGCCTTCGGCAGGAATCCTGTCAGATCCATGTTGCCAGAACCTCTCTTACTCTGTTGCCTCTTAGGAACTTTTTTTGTTTTGTTTTATATATATATATTTATTTACATACACACACACACACACATATATTATTGATTTCAAAGAGGAAGGGATGAGAGAGAGAGAGAGAGAGAAACATCAATGACGACCATCATGGACTGGCTGCCTCCTGCACGCCCCACACTGAGGATGGAGCCCATAACCCAGGCCTGTGTCCTGATCGGGAATTGAATCCTGGTTCCTAGGTCGACACTCAGCCACTGAGCCACGCCAGCCAGGCTTAGTAACGTTGCTTTTTGCTGACTCTCACTCCTAACTCCTTGGCTATCAATTCTCACTTGTCCTTGCCATATTTGGGATTGAGCCTAATCTCTCTCTCCTTTTCTGGAAAGCCCCACTGCACTGACCGCTGTACCTATGGCAATGGTCCTGAATACAGTCGGCCTTCCCGTCTTAGTCGCTGAATCACTTCTTTAACATTACCATCAACATATACCGAGTGGCCAGGTTGTTAAGATCTCTGAACACATAATAATCTGGCCACTTAGAGAGGCCAGGTGCATGAATTCCTGCAAGGGTGGGGTCTAGCCAGCTTGGCCAGGGGGCGGGGATATGGGCAGTTGGCCGGCCTGCCTGCTGGTCAAACTCCTGGTCAAGGGGACAATGTGCATGTTAGCCTTTTATTCTATAGTATAGACACTGAGTGGCCAGATTATTATGCATTCAGAGATCATAGTAATCTGGCCACTCAGGGTATACTTCTCTTTAAAAAAAAAAAAAGAGTATACTAAAAAAATAAAATACCAGATTATGGACCAATAGAACCTAATCAATATAGCAGACCATAGCGTCTTTATGTTGGATGGGGGTCTCTCCCTTACCCTTACCTTCTATAATATTTTTAATAGATCTTTTTAATATATTTTATTGGATTTTTTATAGAAAGGGGAGGGAGAGTTAGAAACATCGAGGAGAGAGAGACATCGATCAGCTGCCTCCTGCACACCTCACAATGGAGATGTGCCCACAACCGAGGTACATGCCCCTGACTGGAATCAAACCTGGGACCTTTAAGTACCCAGGCCGATGCTCTATCCACTGAGCAACACCTGTTTCAGCTGTAATATTTTTAAATTTCAATTGTTTAAAGTATTACACCTGTCTCCTCCAACTTCCCTTTCCCTTGACCTCTCCTCCACCGCTCCCAACCCCCACCTTCTGTAATATTGCTTAAACATGCCATCATTCAGCATGGAATGCAGATAAACTCAAAATAATTAACAACAAAAATCAAAATATACATGCTTTTCGAGGATGGATAAACTACACTGTCGTGTAAGCATAATAAGCAAGGTACGAAGATGAACCTCACGGGTCAGAAACAACCTTCCTTGGTCAAAGCAGACATGAGTGGCTAAAGCTTTGCTGGAAGGACAGCCGTGCCCTTCCATTTCCACGTGGCCCACGACTGCCTCCACGTGGCCACTGCAGAGAAGAACACAACACAGAGACAAGACGGCCCTCCTAAAATATGTACTTCCTCGCCCTAACTGGTATGGCTCAGTGGAGAGAGCAGAGGCCTGCAGACTGAAGGGTCCCTGGTTCAAATCCAGTCAAGGGCACATGCCGGGGTGGCAGGCTCCATCCCCAGGAAGGAGCCTGCAGAAAGCAGCTGATCAGTGATTCCCTCTCATCGTTGATGTTTCTCTCTCTCTCTCTTTTTTTTTTTACAAACTAGTTTTATTTCATTGTGTGAGATGTCATCCTCAAATTTCATGTATATGTCTTCTTTTTAAATATATTTTATTGATTTTTTTATAGAGAGGAAGGGAGAGGGATAGAGTTAGAAACATCAATGAGAGAGAGACATCGATCAGCTGCCTCCTGCACGCCCCCCACTGGGGATTTGCCAGCCACCAAGGTCCATGCCCTTGACCGGAATCCAACCTGGGACCCTTCAGTCCGCAGGCCGACGCTCTATCCACTGAGCCACACTGATTTCAGCCAGCATTGATCTTTCTATCTCTCCCTCCCTCTCTGAAATAAATCAATAAGTAGGAATATGTAACATCTGGTCCTTTACCAACAAAACAAAACAAAACAAAACAAAACAAAAACAAAAACAAAAACAAAAAAACCATCCCTAATTTCCAGCCTTTGAATTCCACTTTGGGAAACGTTTTTATTTTGTTTGTTTGTTTGTTCTTAAAAAAAGGAAAAAGAAAGCCATAACAGGAGCCTTAACAGGTGAGCCTGAGGCAGTACTGCTGGGGAAGGAGGGGGTACAAACTGGGGAGGAGGCTGATGAATCCGCTTGGATGTGAGAGCAAAGGGAAAGGGAGCAGACAGGGGGGCCCCCATAGAAAAGCAAGGCCCTGCTGCTGTTTTAAAATTGGGTGTCACACGCACACAATAATTTTTTTTAAAAAATGAGCTATGCTGGGAATATGGAAATTGGAGTATGAGGAGGAGGGGAGCGAGTTTGACTTTGAACCCCCTAGAAGCCCCTCAGAGGAAGGATGTTTTAAACAAAACAAAAAAATTGTTTAAAAAAAAAATATTACAGAACCAAGCAAGCATCTCAATGGCCAGCTTAAAAAAGACCAACGTTATAAACACTGCGTTTCCCCCTGGGGAAAAGACCTCGAGCTCAGAAATATATATAAAAATATATATATTTAAACCTCCCCGATGAATTTGATAACCAAACGGGAACGCGGTTCCTTATTTTAAAAGGAAAGAGCGTGCATTTACGGCTTTAGGCAATGTTTACCCAACTCAGGAAACCGGAAACCGGAAACCGGAAGCGCCCCGCTATATATGTTCCCGGAAACAAAATTAAAAAAAAAAACACACCGAGGTTAACACGAAGTTTAAAAGCTACAATTAAAACAACGATACGTAGCGTAGAGAGGAAAAGTTCTTGGGGGAGGACAATACTCTATTTTATTTTTTAAAATCTCGGCGGGCGGCGCAAACGGCCGGCAGGAAGTCGCCACCCGGCGCCTTAAGGAGAACGGACCGGAAGAAGATGGCGGCAGCGGAAACCGGAAGGGGAAGAAAAGGACGCGCTGCACGTCGCCCGGCCCGGCCGCGCCCCGCCCCGCCCACTCCCGACGGACTCGCACAGGACCCGCCCCCCGGCGCTGCGAGCTACGTCACCTTCCCGGCGTGCACCGCGAGCGAGCGAGCCAGCGACGGGGCCGGCGGCGGTCGCGCCATGGCGGCGCCCGGGCAGCGGCGCTGAAGCCCGCCGCTCGGGCCGCTGCCTCCGCGCGGCCGGGGTGCGGTCCGCGGGGGGCTCGGGGGCCGCAGCTCCCCTCGGCCGGACTGCGGGGCGCTTTAAACCGTCTCCGCGCCGTGCTTTCGCTTTACAAAGAGCGCGCGACCGGAAACGGAAACGGCCTTTGTAAACACAGCGGAACCAATTGCGCCATTTCCGTGCGTGTTCACCTTAACACGCTCCGGCGCGCCCCCGACCCTCCTTTAACCCTTCAGTGCCCAGCGGAAGCTGGAAAGGGGCTTGGGGCCAGGTTTTCCTGTATTTTTACTGTGAATCATGGAAAAATCACCTTTCTCCCACCTCCCCCGCCTCTACCTCCTGCAGAAACGATACATTGTTACTTTTTTTTTTTCCTTAAGTTTCATTTTTGAAATAAATATACAGGGTGTCTCCCTTCCCCCCCAAAAAAACGTGCACAGCTGACAGCTCCATGGCTGTTGCTTTGTTTTCAGCTCAAACCCATTGGAATGCATGATTTTTCAAAGTGTGTATACATTTTGGGGGGCAAAGAGGGGGGACGTCCTGTATTTAAAACCTCTGCTCCAGTGAACACAGGCGCCTATTTCTGGCTCCCAGATCCCATCTTTTTTTTTTTTTTTTTTTC
>PVJN01009691.1:0-10076 GCA_004026805.1 Lasiurus borealis | reverse complement strand
CGCCTAAGACCAGCGGAAAACACCTATTTCCCATGGTCTTAGGAACCCACACACCGCTCCTCGGTGTCGCAAAGGGTAGCCGTGTCGTTTACTGTTGTCCTAGGAAGACTGTTGCCCATGCTACACCACTATTCAAGACAAAATTTCATTTATTTGTAATTGGAAATAAATATTTCATAGTATATAATTACATATTGTTTTTGTGATGAATCCCTATGCTTTAATGATGTTCAACTTGTGACAACGAAAATACATCCTGCCTATCAGATATTTACATGACAGTTCATCACAGTAGCAAGATTACAGTGATGAAGTAGCAACGGAAATAATTTTATGGGTGGGGGTCACCACCACATGAGGAGCTGTCTTAAAGGGTCGTGGCCTTAGGAAGGTTGAGAACCACTGTTCTAGGAAGCACATTCACCGTGGAGCAAAGCAAGGCTGTTCCCCTGAAAAGACTCCTTTTTTTTTCTGGGGGCAGTCTCTCATTTCACCCTTTCCCCCCATACTCTTTAGTTGCCTGTATCCGAGGTTGACTCTAAACACTGTATTTTTCTCCTTAAAGTGATGTGGCTCAGTGGATAGAGCACCAATCAGCCTGCCAACTGAAGGATCCCAGATTTAATTGGGGTCCAGGGCACATGCTCAGGTTGTGGACTCCATGCCCAGAGAAGGAAGTGCAGGAGGCAGCCCATCAATGATTCTCTCTCATCATTGATGTTGCTCTCTCTCTCCTCCTTTCCTCTCTGAAATCAATAAGAACATCTTTTTCAAAATGGATACAACTCCCACACTCTCATTTTAATTACACCAGCTCTGGCCCCAGGAATCTAACCCTAATGAAACAAAACCAACCAATGAAACAAACAAACAAAAAGCATTATAGAACCCCAACACGTTGACATGGACCAAAATCCTATAAAGAAACCTGGCATAGCTGAAACCAGTTTGGCTCAGTGGATGGAGCGTCAGCCTGCGGACTGAAAGGTCCCAGGTTCGATTCCAGTCAAGGGTATGTGTCTTGATTGTGGGCACATCCTCAGTAGGGGGCATGCAGGAGGCAGCTGATCAATGTCTCTCTCTCTCTCTCATCGATGTTTCTAACCCTCTACCCTCCTCCCTTCCTCTCTGTAAAAAAAAAAAAACAATAAAATATATATTTAAAAAAAAAAAAACTGGCCCAGGCATGTATTTCCAGCTTTCATTGGAGATTCTGAAATGGCTACTTTCCACGGGACATCCCAGAGCTTTTGACTTCTCTACACTGGCTGGCCTCTCTGTGCACACAAGTAAGTCCTCCTGCCTCCCCTAGCGCTGATTGTGTGTGTGTGTGTGTGTGTGTGTGTGTGTGTGCGCGCGCGCGCGCGCGTGTGTGGCTTCTGCTACTTATCCGTTATGTATTCCATCATAAATTGCTTCCTCCAGGAAACCTTCAACGACCCCTTCAATTCCGGTTACAGAGCAGTGCATCCTGTGGCTTGCAGCAGTATAATACAGGGTCCCCGCTAATGCACATCTCGCCTGATTTCCGTTGCCGCTTTAAATCACTACTTGATGGATGGCTCACCTGAAGGAGACACTCAATCTTTGCTGTTCATGTATCCAGTCCTCTCGGGAGGCAATCCTCACATGCCATAAAGCTGTCACTCACTTTTTTTTTTTTAGTTTTCCAAAAATGAATAGGTCAAACGCAATTGTCTTCACATCTACCAATAAATACTAATAAACAATTGGGTATAGAAGCTAAAATATATTTCACAAGAGCAGCAGAAATATGATCCACAGCCCTACCTCATTTGACTTAGTAGATAGAGTGTCGGCCTGTGGACTGAAGGGTCCTGAGTTCGATTCTGATCCAGGGCACATGCCCAGGGTTGCAGCAGGCTCAATCCCCAGTAGGGGGCATGCAGGAGGCAGCTGATCCATGATTCTCTCTCATCATGAATATTTTTATCTCTCTCTCCCTCTCCTTTCCTCTCTAAAATCAATAAGAGAATATATTTTAAAAGGAGAAAAGAAAATATGATCTACATGGGAATAAACCACAAAGAGACACACAGAAATTTGTGGATAATGAAAAATGTTCTGAATCCAAATGACAGTTGTTCCTGCATGCCTGGATGCCTTTGCTAAAATACACTGAACTGTCACTGTCTCCTGGAAATGAACGTCACCCGAATAAACCCAGCTTAAAAAGAAATGGTTATCAATATCCTGATTTTTTGTTCTTTCCTTCTTGAACTTATTAGTGCCCACGAAATGTTCAAAATCCGATTAGCACTTGTGTGTGTGTGTGTGTGTGTGTGTGTGTGTGTGTGTGTGTTTGATATATTTTATTGATTTTTTACAGAGAGGAAGGGAGAGGGATAGTGAGTTAGAAACATTGATCAGCTGTCTCCTGCACACCCCCTACTGGGGATATGCCCAAAACCAAGGTACATGCCCTTGACCGGAATAGAACCCAGGACCCTTCAGTCCACAGGCCGACGCTCTATCCATGGAGCCAAACTGGTTTCGGCTGATTAACACTTTTGGATCTCAGGTTTCACTTTTAAAATGTGGGCATATCAGCCAAAACCAGTTTGGCTCCACGGACAGAGTGTCGGCCTGCAGACTGAAGGGTCCCGGGTGGGGCGGGGGGCGTGCAGGAGGCGGCTGATGGATATTTCTCTCTCATTGATGTTTCTAACTCTCTATCCCTCTCCCTTCCTCTCTGTAAAAAAAAAAATCAATAAAATATATTTTAAAAATCTATTCTTTGCTAAAAACTTTCTTTAACATAAAAATATTATTTTAATATTATAATAGGTTCTTTGATATATTTTTTTTCTTTTTTAATATATATTTTATTGATTTTTTTACAGAGAGGAAGGGAGAGAAATAGAAAGTCAGAAACATGGATGAGAGAGAGACATCGATCAGCCGCCTCCTGCACGCCCCACAGTGGAGATGTGCCCGCCACTAAGATACATGTCCCTGACCGGAATCGAACCTGGGACCTTTCAGTCCGCAGGCCGACGCTCTATCCACTAAGCCAAACCAGTCTCGGCTCTTTGATATATTTTTATATTATAATAGGTTCTTTGATTTTGGGGGGCTGGCCACTTGCTACTGTAGGTCACAGCTTGAGGCCACCCCCCCCCACACACACACACACACCCTGTAGAGAGAGCATTTGGAGAGTTGTACGGTCACCAGGTCAAAGGTGAGAAACCGGGGCCACTTCTCACTGAGTGTTCAAAGCACGTGCTGCAGAAGAGCCTCGGGGAGAAGGCGGCAGAGAAAACATTTCATATTCCTGATTTTTTTTTTCTGTTACTCACGTGGGGGCTTGCACACCGAGGAATGAGCCGCGGGGAGTCGGGCTGCCAGGACGTGGGTGTGGCTTCGGGCGAGAGTCTCCACCCACCCGAGCCTCAGGATTCCTTGCCGATCTGGAAAGTAATAACAAGAGTCTTGATGGGGCCCCTCGCCAGCTTGGCTCAGTGGACGGAGCGCTGACCCTCGGACTGAAGGGACGGACCCGGCTTCGGTTTGGGTCAAGGGCACAGACCTACCTTGGTTGCCAAGCTCCCTGGCCAGGATGTGCAGGAGGCAATCGATCCCTGTGTCTCTCTCTGACATCGATGTTTCTCTCTGTCTCTCCCTCTCCCTTCCATTCTCTCTAAAAATCAATGGGGAAATATCCTTGGGTGAAGGTTAAGAAAAAAATACACTGAGA
This sequence comes from Lasiurus borealis, assembly GCA_004026805.1. Taxonomy (NCBI): domain Eukaryota; kingdom Metazoa; phylum Chordata; class Mammalia; order Chiroptera; family Vespertilionidae; genus Lasiurus; species Lasiurus borealis. Next base: position 6,355 of record PVJN01009691.1, on the reverse strand, counting down.
GGCCAGGTTATGATGACCTCTGAAAGCATAATAATCTGGCCACTCAGGTGTCTAATATATTATATATACTAGAAGTCTGGTGCATGAAATTCATGCAGGGAGGGTAGGCAGAGGAAGGAGAGGTCCCTCAGCCCGGCCTGCACCCTCTCGAAATCTGGGACCACTGGCTCCTAACCACTCACCTGCCTCCCTGCCTGATTTCCCTAACCACCTGCCTGCCTGCTTCATCGCCTCTAATTGCCTCTGCCTCAGCCCCCACCACACAGCTTCATCTGGAAGGATGTCCAGAATGACATCCAGAAGGTTGTTCGGCTGTCTGGTCTAATTAGCATATTATGCTTTTATTATTATAGTTATGTGTGTGTGTATGTGTGTATATATATGTGTGTGTGTGTGTGTGTGTATGAATATATATGAGTATATATGTATATATATATATGTATATATATGTATATATTAGAGACCTGGTGCATGAATTCGTGCATGGGTGGGATCCAGCCAGGGGGAGGGGACATGGGCTGTTGGCTGGCCTGCCTGCGGGTGGAACTCCTGTTCGAGGGGATAATTTGCATATTAGCCATTTATTATACAGTGGTACCCCGAGATACGAGTGCCCTAACATACAAGATTTTTGAGATACAAGCTGTCGAAAGTAAGTGATTTTTGCTTTGAAATACGAGCAACATCTGAGATAGGAGTAATCTCGCACACGACCCACCAGTTTACTGGGACTTGAGCATCTCATAGTTTCCCACGCCTCAAGGTTACAGAATGAATTAAACTCGTATCTCGAGGTACCACTGTTTAGGATAGACACTGAAGTGGCCAGGTTATTACGCGTTCAGAGATCAGAATCACCTGGCCACTCGGTGTAAATAGAGGTAGAAAAGAAAGGAGTCTCGAGGTGGTGTTTTGAAACGGAGAGGTGAGGATCCATCTGGACCTGCACATGGAGGCTGACACCCCCCGGCATCTGTACTGTGTGTCCAGCGTGTTACTCTCCACGTGATGTCCCACTACAGCCCGGGACAGCAAGGGCACTGGGCCTGAGCTCCAGCTCTGTCCCCTGGAGACACTCCACAGAACACACATTAGCCGTCGGGGTTTCTACACCGGGAATCACAGACCCCATTCCCCGTGTCCCTCTGTCCCGATAGCTATTCTGTCTTTTTTTTTCCTGCAAATGTTCACATCTTTTTTAAATATATTTTATTCATTTATTTACAGAGAGGAAGGGGGAGGGAGAGAGAGTTAGAAACATTGATGAGAGAGAAACATCCATCAGCCGCCTCCTGCACGCCTCCCACTGGGGATATGCCCGCAACCCAGGTACATGCCCTTGACCCGAATCAAACCTGGGACCCTTCAGTCTGAAGACTGACACTCTATCCACTGAGCCAAACTGGTTTTGGCATCACATCTTTTTTTTTATGCTTTTAAAATTGATATTTAGAGACAAAGGAAAGGAGAAACATAAATGAGAAAAAAAAAAACATTGATCGGCTGCCTCCTGTACCTCCCCAGCAAGCAGGGATGGAGCCTGCAACTTGGGCAGGTGCCCTGACCGAGAATCAAACCAGCGACCTCTGGATGCACGGGATGATGCTCAACCACTGAACCACACAGGCCAGGCCAGATGACTATTCTGATTCTACATTCAGAATCTCCCCAGGGGAGGTGGGGGTGGTTCCCTCCCGACTCCTGATGCAAAAATCCGGAAGGCAGCGGTCGCCAGGGTGCGCCCTGCGGCTCTTTCATGCGGGACTGCGGCTCCCAGCTTCAGAGACACCTCCCTGACATTCATTCACACGGCAACAGGTCTTGAGCAGGAGCAAGTACTGGCTACACAGTGGATTCCCACAAACGCTTTTTGTAATTTTTTTTTCCTGGTTAATCCTCACCTGGGGATATTGTCACAGTGATTTTCAGAGAAAGTGGAAGGCGGGAGAGGGAAGGACAGAGGGAGAAGCACTGGAGTGACAGAGACACCTCCACTGGTTGCCTTCTAAACGGGCCCGGATGAGGGCCGGGGGTCGAGCCAGCCACTGAGGTACGTTCCCTTGGGCGGAATCGAACCCGGGACACCTTTCATCAGTCCATGGGTTGAACCTCTATCCACTGAACCACACCAGCCAGGCCCCAAAAATCTTTATGATGGGGGGGCTACTGTTGTTATGGCCATGGAGTTTATAGCACAATCATGTCTTTAAAACATGCTAGCGGCCAAAACCAGTGTGGCTCAGTGGATAGAGTGTCGGCCTGCAGACTGAAGGGTCCCAGGTTCGATTCTGGTCAAGGGCATGTACCTTGGTGGTGGGCACATCCACAGTGGGGAGCGTGCAGGAGGCGGCTGATCAATGTTTCTCTCTCATCGATGTTTCTAACTCTCTATTCCTCTCCCTTCCTCTCTGTAAAAAAAAAAAAAAAAATCAATAAAATATATTTTAAAAAATAAAATAAAAATAAAAATAAAACATCCTGGCGGTCTTCGACCTAGTAAGCCAGCAGTTCTCAACCTGTGGATCGTGACCCCTTTGGGAGTTGAACGACCTTTTCACAGGGGTCGCCTAAGACCAGCAGAAAAAAACACCTATTTGCCATGGTCTTAGGCACCCACACACCGCTCCTCCATGTAGCAAAGGGTAGCCATGTAGTTTACTGTTGTCCTAGGAAGACTGTTACCCATGCTACACCACGATTCAAGACAACATTTCATTCATTTGTAATTAGAAATAAATATTTCACAATATATAATTACATATTGTTTTTGTGATTAATCCCTAGGCTTTCATGATGTTCCATTTGTAACAACGAAAATACATCCTGCCTATCAGATATTTACATGACAGTTCATGACAGCAGCAAGATGACAGCAATGAAGCAGCCACGGAAATCATTGTATGGTTGGGAGTCACCACCCCGTGAGGAGCTGTCTTAAAGGGCCGCGGCCTTAGGAAGGTGGAGAAACGCTGTGGTAAGCGGTAGCAACAGCAAAGCCTCACACAATAAAGTCCCCCGGGTTTCCGTTTCACGGCATTTTCGGAGCCTGTGGCGCTGGACACAGACGAGGAGAGGGTGACAGACACACCACGTGGTTCACCCAAGACCGACCTCGGGCCCTGGCCGGTGTGGCTCAGGGGACAGAGTGTCGGCCTGCGCAGACCCAAGGGCCCCGGGACCCATTCTGGTCGAGGGCTGGTGCCTCAGTTGCCGGCTCCTCCCTGGCCATGGCCTTGTGCAGGAGGCAACCAACCCATTGATGCGTTTCTCTCACATCGATACAGCGGTACCTCCAGATACGAGGGCCCTAACACACGAGATTTTTGAGATACGAGCCGTCGAGCGAGCGATTTTTGCTTTGAAATACGAGCAACAGCTGAGATAGGAGTCATCGCGAGGATCGGCCGGCTGCACACGACCCACCAGTTTACCGCGACTCGAGCGTCTCATAGTTTTCCACGCATCAAGATGACGGAACGAATTAAACTCATATCTTGAGGTGCCACTGTATTTCCCTCTGGCTTTCCCCCTCTCTTCCTCTCTCTCTGAAAAGCCGATGGGCAAATACCCTCGGGCGAGGGTTCACACACACACACACACACACACACACACACACACAGAGAGAGAGAGAGAGAGAGAGAGAGAGGGGGGGGGGGGGGGAAAGACCTACCTCGGTGCGCGTCACCAAACTGTCCTCCGGGTCCGGCGGTGAGAAGAGAGGGAAGCTGCTGGCTGGCTCACAGGCGGGCAGGGTGGCTGGGAGCCTCAGGAGGCCACGGAGATCGGGTCACAGAACTGGGGGGAGGGGAAGGGCAGGAGAAAAAGACAGAGTCATGAGAAAGTCATTGGAATGGGGCCTTCCACCCTCTCGTCTCAGGGCTGCAAAATGAGACAAGAGGGCTTGTCCTGGTCATGGAAGCTCAGGGGCTATAGCATCAGCCCTCCCGCCCGAGGGTCCCGGGTTCGATTCCCGGTCCCAGCAGGGCCCATTCCTGGGTGGGCAGGTTCCATCTCCACCTTGGTGGGGGCCCACTCACTTGATGGGTTCTCAACCTGTGGGTCGCGACCCCTTTGGGGGTCGAACGACCCTTTCACAGGGGTCGCCTGAGATCATTGGAAAATGCAGATATTTACATCACGATGCATCACAGTAGCAACATTTCATGGCTGGGGGTCACCACCCCATGAGGAGCTGTATGCAAGGGTCTCGGCCTTAGGAAAGTTGAGAACCACTGCTCTCCATGAATGTTTCTCTCTTTACCTCCCTCCCTCCTCCCCTCCCTCCATCCTGCCCCTTAGATTCTCTCTCTCTCCCTCCTTTTTACTCTCTCTAAAAAAAAATCAATGGAAATAACTTCCTTGGCTGAGGATTCAACAAAACTAAAATAAAAATACAAAGGTCTCGCCCAAACCGGTTTGGCTCAGTGGATAGAGCGTCGGCCTGTGGACTGAAGGGTCCTGGGTTTGATTCCAGTCAAGGGCATGGATCTTGGTTGCAGGCACATCTCCAGTAGGGGGCATGCAGGAGGCGGCTGAATAATGTTTCTAACTCTCTATCCCTCTCCCTTCCTCTCTGTAAAAAAAAAATCAATAAAATATATTTAAAAAAAAAATACAAATGTAGCCGAGACCGGTTTGGCTCAGTGGATAGAGCCTCAGCCTGCGGACTGAAGGGTCCCAGGTTCGATTCCGGTCGGGGGCATGTACCTTGCTTGCAGGCACATCTCCAGTAGGGGGCGTGCAGGAGGCAGCTGATCTATGTCTCTCTCTCATTGATGTTTCTGACTTTCTATCCCCCTCCCTTCCTCTCTGTAAAAAATCAATAAAATATATTTTTTTAAAAAAATACAAATGTCTTGTCTGACCAGTATGGCTCAGTGGTCAAATCAGGAGGCCATGTTTAGATTCCCAGTCAGGACACATATCCAGGTTGCAGCTCAATCTCAAAAGGGCTGGGGGGGGGGGGGGGGCGGTAATTCAGGAGGCAGCCAATCAGTGATTCTCTCTCAGCATTGATGTTTCTATCTCTCTCTCCATCCCCCTTCTAAAACCAATAAAAACTGGCTGGTTTGGCTCAGTGGATAGAGCGTCAGCCTGTGGGCTGAGGGGTCCCGGGTGCGATTCTGGCCGAGGGCGCGTGCCTGGGTTGCAGGAGGCGGCCAATCAATGGTTCTCTCTCATCATCGATGTTTCTGTCTCTCTCTCCCTCTCTTTTCCTCTCGGAAATCAATAAAAATCTATTTTTAAAAAGTAATAATGCTAAAATCAATAAAAACCTATCTTTTACATATATATATATATATATATATATATATATGATAGGTTTTATTTTTTTTTTTATTGATTTTTTACAGAGAGGAAGGGAGAGAGATAGAAAGTCAGAAACATTGATGAGAGAGAGAGAGACATCGATCAGCCGCCTCCTGCACACCCCTGACTGGGGATGTGCCCGCAAGCAGGATACATGCCTTTCACCGGAATCGAACCTGGGACCTTTCAATCCCCAAGCCAATGCTCTAGCCCCTGAGCCAAACCGGTTTCGGCAATAAAAACTTATCTTTAACAAGTTAAGGTTCATGGTCCAAGAGATTGAGGATGAGGAATAATTTCTTTCCTCGAGAGCTGACCTTTAGAGTCTCTGTCTGGAGCATTAACCGCCCCTCCACACACACACACACACACACACACTCTCTCTCTCTCTCTCTCCCTCTCTCTCTCCCTCTCTCTCTCCCCCCCCCCCACTCCCGCAGAGCTCCTGGCTGCAGACGCACACGCTTTGGAGTGAACGCCGCCGTAAAGGAGAACGGGTTGGCTCCGCTGGCTGCTCACATGGTCATAAACCCAGAACAAGTGGTCCCTCTGGAGCAGTGTCTGTGGCCACGGCATCGAGGATGGCGGCATCGCCCGGGTGACAGACAGACAGATGCTGCTGAGTCTCCGAGACGCTCCGTGAAGGCTGCTTCCTTACCAGGGAGCGTGTCTCCTTCCACAGAGACCTGCTGGCACTGGTGCCCATCATGATCCAGACCCTACGTAGGTCCTAGTCTGCTCCTCGGAGCCTGGGGTGGCCTCGGTGTCTCTCTTGGTGGGGACCCATATCTACCTAAATATATACATATAGACACGGAGTGGCCAGATGGTGAGGACCTCTGGACGCATCATCATCTGGCCACTCCGTGTCCATCCTATAGACCAGTGGTTCTCAACCTTCCTAAGGCCGCGACCCTTTAAGACAGCTCCTCACGGGGTGGTGACCCCCAACCATACAATGATTTCCGTGGCTGCTTCATCACTGTAATTTTGCTACCGTTATGAACTGTAATGTAAATATCTGATAGGTAGGATGTATTTTCAT